>CM055757.1:4485835-4569120 GCA_029465975.1 Dallia pectoralis | reverse complement strand
TGTGGGCTATCCTCTCATCCTCTTCTAATGTGGGCTATCCTCTTATCCTCTTACCATGTGGGCTATCCTCCTGTACTCTTACCATGTGGGCTATCCTCCTGTACTCTTATAATGTGGGCTATCCTCTTATCCTCTTCTAATGTGGGCTATCCTTTCATGCAGTTACCATGTGGGCACCCCTCTGCATTTTCACAGTGATTTACTGTTGGTTGGTGCCCCTTTGGTCTGGTGTTTGGGTGGGAGTTATTTTCCTGCCTGGTTGGCCCTGTCCAAGGATATCTTTGGATGGGGTTACATAGTCTCTAGAAATGCCTGATTCAGTTCCTAGTATAATACTGCAATAGTTTTGGGCTGGGGGACTAGAGTCAGTCTGTATTGTCTGAGGCCCAATAGTTGATGTTGAATGTGTTTTTGGAACAGTGTTCTAGTGTCAGTGGCAGAGTTCTATGTACCCACAGCCCACCTGGTCATCCCTGTCCACCTGATTGGGTTGCTAATCTGCGTTCTGGCTAGAAAAACCTGGACCCAGTCCATCTACATTTATAGTGGATATAAAATATCTACACACAAATGAACCAAACGACTAAATCACAAATAAAGGTCAGCTGTTCCAGTAAGATTTTCTTAGTTCCATCTCAGAGCAAAATACATGGTCCGCAGAGAGCTTCCAAAGAATCCAAAGCATTAGATATACCATGGAAGACAGTGAAGACCGTCATCATCAGATGGAGAAAATATGGCACAACAGAGACATTACCAAGAACTAGACGTCCAAAATTGCTGAAAAGCCGAGAAGAAAAGGCTCCCAAGAGGCCTACAGCAACATTAAAGAAGCTGCAGGAATCTCTGGCCAGTACTGGCTGTGTGCTACATGTGACAAAAATCTATAGTACAAATGTATGGCCTATAGGGTAAAGTGGCCAGACGAAAGCCTTTTCTTACGAAGAACATCATCCAAGCCCGGCTGAAGTTTGCAAAAACAAACATCAAGTCTCCCAAAAGCATGTTGGCAAATGTGTTGTGGTCTGACAAAACCAAGGTTGAACTTTTTGGCCATATCTCCAAACATTATGTTTGCACATCACATCACCCAAAGAACACCATACCCACAGTGAAGCATGGTCGTGGCAGCATTCGTGCTTTGGGGCTGATTTTCTCTTTAGCTGGAACCGGGGCCGTATTCGGGGTGGAGAGAATAATGGACAGTTCCAAATACCAGGCAATTTTGGCACGAAACCTTCAGGCTTCCGTTAGAAAGCGGAAGATGAAGAGGAAGTTCACCTTTCAGCATGACAACGACCCAAAGCACACATCCAAATTCCCTAAAGCATGGCTTCAACAGAAGATTAACGCATTGGAATGGCCAAGCCAGAGCCCAGATCTAAATCCAATTGAACACCTGTGGGGTGATCTGTAGAGGGCTGTGCACAGAAGATGTCCTCGCAATCTGACAGATTTGGAGCGCTTTTGCAAATAAAGTGAGCAATTACAGACAAGTGAAGATGTGCCATGCGAATAGACTCCTACCCAATAAGACTGAGTGCTTTATCAAAATCAAAAAGGTGCTTCAACAAAGTATTAGTTTAAGGGTGTACACACTTAAGCAACAAGGTTATTGTAATTATTTTTTTCTAAGATTTCAGTTTTTTTCCCAATTTATTCACGTTAAAGGTGGAAAAAGGTTCTGACATGATTTATCTTTCTCTAATTTTTCAAATAATATCCACTGTAAAGTTGCTCTCAAACATATTTAAACAGTTTGTGTTCAAATTATACATGTTCTTCTGTCAACAACAACAGGTTTCGCCACTGATCAACACAAAAAAGTCCAGAATATTAAAATAGCTATGAATGAATTACTAATTAATTGGTCGCATAAGTATTCACGCTGTATGCTGCAAAAGTATTCACCCTGTATGCTGCATAAGTATTCACGCTGTATGCTGCAAAAGTATTCACCCTGTATGCTGCACAAGTATTCACCCTGTATGCTGCACAAGTATTCACCCTGTATGCTGCATAAGTATTCACCCTGTATGCTGCATAAGTATTCACCCTGTATGCTGCATAAGTATTCACCCTGTATGCTGCATAAGTATTCACCCTGTATGCTGCATAAGTATTCACCCTGTATGCTGCATAAGTATTCACCCTGTATGCTGCATAAGTATTCACCCTGTATGCTGCATAAGTATTCACCCTGTATGCTGCATAAGTATTCACCCTGTATTCTGCATAAATATTCACCCTGTATGCTGCATAAGTATTCACGCTGTATGCTGCAAAAGTATTCACCCTGTATTCTGCATAAGTATTCACCCTGTATTCTGCATAAGTATTCACCCTGTATGCTGCATAAGTATTCACGCTGTATGCTGCAAAAGTATTCACCCTGTATTCTGCATAAGTATTCACCCTGTATTCTGCATAAATATTCACCCTGTATGCTGCATAAATATTCACCCTGTATGCTGCATAAGTATTCACCCTGTATGCTGCATAAGTATTCACACTGTATGCTGCATAAATATTCACCCTGTATGTTGCATAAGTATTCACCCTGTATGCTGCATAAGTATTCACCCTGTATGTTGCATAAGTATTCAACCTGTATGCTGCATAAGTATTCACCCTGTATGCTGCATAAGTATTCACCCTGTAAGCTGCATAAGTATTCACCCTGTATGCTGCATAAATATTCACCCTGTATGCTGCATAAGTATTCACTCTGTGTGCTGCACACATCATGGTCGCATAAGTATTCACCCTGTATGCTGCATAAGTATTTACCCTGTATGCTGCATAAGTATTTACCCTGTATGCTGCATAAGTAGTAGTGTTATAACTAGTACTATATTACAGCTAGATAGGGTTATAACTAGTACTATATTACAGCTAGGTAGGGTTATAATTTGTACTATATTACAGCTAGATAGGGTTATAACTAGTACTATATTACAGCTAGGTAGTGTTATAACTAGTACTATATTACAGCTAGGTAGGGTTATAACTAGTACTATATTACAGCTAGGTAGTGTTATAACTAGTACTATATTACAGCTAGGTAGGGTTATAACTAGTACTATATTACAGCTAGATAGGGTTATCATTTGTACTATATTACAGCTAGTTGGTGTTATAACTAGTACTATATTACAGCTAGGTAGTGTTATAACTAGTACTATATTACAGCTAGGTAGTGTTATAACTAGTACTATATTACAGCTAGGTAGGGTTATAATTTGTACTATATTACAGCTAGTTAGTGTTATAACTAGTACTATATTACAGCTAGGTAGGGTTATAATTTGTACTATATTACAGCTAGGTAGGGTTATAACTAGTACTATATTACAGCTAGGTAGTGTTATAACTAGTACTATATTACAGCTAGGTAGGGTTATAACTAGTACTATATTACAGCTAGGTAGTGTTATAACTAGTACTATATTACAGCTAGGTAGGGTTATAACTAGTACTATATTACAGCTAGGTAGTGTTATAACTAGTACTATATTACAGCTAGGTAGGGTTATAACTAGTACTATATTACAGCTAGATAGGGTTATCATTTGTACTATATTACAGCTAGTTGGTGTTATAACTAGTACTATATTACAGCTAGGTAGTGTTATAACTAGTACTATATTACAGCTAGGTAGTGTTATAACTAGTACTATATTACAGCTAGGTAGGGTTATAATTTGTACTATATTACAGCTAGTTAGTGTTATAACTAGTACTATATTACAGCTAGGTAGGGTTATAATTTGTACTATATTACAGCTAGTTAGTGTTATAACTAGTACTATATTACAGCTAGGTAGTGTTATAACTAGTACTATATTACAGCTAGGTAGTGTTATAACTAGTACTATATTACAGCTAGGTAGTGTTATAACTAGTACTATATTACAGCTAGGTAGTGTTATAACTAGTACTATATTACAGCTAGGTAGTGTTATAACTAGTACTATATTACAGCTAGTTAGTGTTATAACTAGTACTATATTACAGCTAGTTAGTGTTATAACTAGTACTATATTACAGCTAGGTAGGGTTATAATTTGTACTATATTACAGCTAGTTAGTGTTATAACTAGTACTATATTACAGCTAGGTAGTGTTATAACTAGTACTATATTACAGCTAGGTAGGGTTATAACTAGTACTATATTACAGCTAGGTAGTGTTATAACTAGTACTATATTACAGCTAGGTAGGGTTATAACTAGTACTATATTACAGCTAGGTAGTGTTATAACTAGTACTATATTACAGCTAGGTAGGGTTATAATTTGTACTATATTACAGCTAGTTAGTGTTATAACTAGTACTATATTACAGCTAGGTAGGGTTATAATTTGTACTATATTACAGCTAGTTAGTGTTATAACTAGTACTATATTACAGCTAGGTAGTGTTATAACTAGTACTATATTACAGCTAGGTAGTGTTATAACTAGTACTATATTACAGCTAGGTAGTGTTATAACTAGTACTATATTACAGCTAGGTAGTGTTATAACTAGTACTATATTACAGCTAGGTAGTGTTATAACTAGTACTATATTACAGCTAGGTAGTGTTATAACTAGTACTATATTACAGCTAGGTAGTGTTATAACTAGTACTATATTACAGCTAGGTAGGGTTATAATTTGTACTATATTACAGCTAGTTAGTGTTATAACTAGTACTATATTACAGCTAGGTAGGGTTATATATTGTACTATATTACAGCTAGTTAGTGTTATAACTAGTACTATATTACAGCTAGGTAGTGTTATAACTAGTACTATATTACAGCTAGGTAGTGTTATAACTAGTACTATATTACAGCTAGGTAGTGTTATAACTAGTACTATATTACAGCTAGGTAGTGTTATAACTAGTACTATATTACAGCTAGGTAGGGTTATAACTAGTACTATATTACAGCTAGGTAGGGTTATAACTAGTACTATATTACAGCTAGGTAGGGTTATAACTAGTACTATATTACAGCTAGGTAGGGTTATAATTTGTACTATATTACAGCTAGTTAGTGTTATAACTAGTACTATATTACAGCTAGGTAGTGTTATAACTAGTACTATATTACAGCTAAGTAGGGTTATAACTAGTACTATATTACAGCTAGGTAGTGTTATAACTAGTACTATATTACAGCTAGGTAGTGTTATAACTAGTACTATATTACAGCTAGGTAGGGTTATAACTAGTACTATATTACAGCTAGATAGGGTTATCATTTGTACTATATTACAGCTAGGTAGTGTTATAACTAGTACTATATTACAGCTAGGTAGGGTTATAATTTGTACTATATTACAGCTAGTTAGTGTTATAACTAGTACTATATTACAGCTAGGTAGGGTTATAATTTGTACTATATTACAGCTAGTTAGTGTTATAACTAGTACTATATTACAGCTAGGTAGTGTTATAACTAGTACTATATTACAGCTAGGTAGTGTTATAACTAGTACTATATTACAGCTAGGTAGTGTTATAACTAGTACTATATTACAGCTAGGTAGTGTTATAACTAGTACTATATTACAGCTAGGTAGTGTTATAACTAGTACTATATTACAGCTAGGTAGTGTTATAACTAGTACTATATTACAGCTAGGTAGGGTTATAACTAGTACTATATTACAGCTAGTTAGTGTTATAACTAGTACTATATTACAGCTAGGTAGGGTTATAATTTGTACTATATTACAGCTAGTTAGTGTTATAACTAGTACTATATTACAGCTAGGTAGTGTTATAACTAGTACTATATTACAGCTAGGTAGGGTTATAACTAGTACTATATTACAGCTAGGTAGTGTTATAACTAGTACTATATTACAGCTAGGTAGGGTTATAACTAGTACTATATTACAGCTAGGTAGTGTTATAACTAGTACTATATTACAGCTAGGTAGGGTTATAATTTGTACTATATTACAGCTAGTTAGTGTTATAACTAGTACTATATTACAGCTAGGTAGGGTTATAATTTGTACTATATTACAGCTAGTTAGTGTTATAACTAGTACTATATTACAGCTAGGTAGTGTTATAACTAGTACTATATTACAGCTAGGTAGTGTTATAACTAGTACTATATTACAGCTAGGTAGTGTTATAACTAGTACTATATTACAGCTAGGTAGTGTTATAACTAGTACTATATTACAGCTAGGTAGTGTTATAACTAGTACTATATTACAGCTAGGTAGTGTTATAACTAGTACTATATTACAGCTAGGTAGTGTTATAACTAGTACTATATTACAGCTAGGTAGGGTTATAATTTGTACTATATTACAGCTAGTTAGTGTTATAACTAGTACTATATTACAGCTAGGTAGGGTTATATATTGTACTATATTACAGCTAGTTAGTGTTATAACTAGTACTATATTACAGCTAGGTAGTGTTATAACTAGTACTATATTACAGCTAGGTAGTGTTATAACTAGTACTATATTACAGCTAGGTAGTGTTATAACTAGTACTATATTACAGCTAGGTAGTGTTATAACTAGTACTATATTACAGCTAGGTAGGGTTATAACTAGTACTATATTACAGCTAGTTAGTGTTATAACTAGTACTATATTACAGCTAGGTAGGGTTATAATTTGTACTATATTACAGCTAGTTAGTGTTATAACTAGTACTATATTACAGCTAGGTAGTGTTATAACTAGTACTATATTACAGCTAGGTAGTGTTATAACTAGTACTATATTACAGCTAGTTAGTGTTATAACTAGTACTATATTACAGCTAGGTAGTGTTATAACTAGTACTATATTACAGCTAGGTAGTGTTATAACTAGTACTATATTACAGCTAGTTAGTGTTATAACTAGTACTATATTACAGCTAGGTAGGGTTATAACTAGTACTATATTACAGCTAGGTAGGGTTATAATTTGTACTATATTACAGCTAGGTAGTGTTATAACTAGTACTATATTACAGCTAGGTAGGGTTATAATTTGTACTATATTACAGCTAGTTAGTGTTATAACTAGTACTATATTACAGCTAGGTAGTGTTATAACTAGTACTATATTACAGCTAGGTAGGGTTATAATTTGTACTATATTACAGCTAGGTAGTGTTATAACTAGTACTATATTACAGCTAGGTAGTGTTATAACTAGTACTATATTACAGCTAGTTAGTGTTATAACTAGTACTATATTACAGCTAGGTAGTGTTATAACTAGTACTATATTACAGCTAGGTAGGGTTATAACTAGCGATGGAAGTTAATATGGGTTTTAAGTGTTAAACTACTCACCCATTTCCTGAAAGAAGAACCCATTCTTAGACATCCCTGATGAAGGAGCACCTGTGAAGACCAAGAAAGCATTAGTCAGAAAAATACAGACAGACAGGCGCAGACAGACAGGTAAAGTGCCTAAATAAAAATGGTGAAGCAGCAGACAGGACCTTTAAAATATCTTCCTAACCTTATGTCATCTGAACCATCCATCATCCGGTCAAATAATAACATGTCTGCCTGTCACACTTCATACTGCAGCCTATTCAAGTCATGGGCTAATACACTCGATTGCCAATTTCAAATATGGGATTCGAAAGTGAAACAATGCTCTGAATCTGAAACAAGGCCTGTACAGAACCTACCTAATTAGAACCAAGGCCTGTACAGAACCTACCAAATTAGAACCAAGGCCTGTACAGAACCTACCAAATTAGAACCAAGGCCTGTACAGAACCTACCAATGCAGAACCAAGGCCGGTACATAACCTACCAAATTAGAACCAAGGCCTGTACAGAACCTACCAATGCAGAACCAAGGCCGGTACATAACCTACCAAATTAGAACCAAGGCCTGTACAGAACCTACCTAATTAGAACCAAGGCCTGTACAGAACCTACCAAATTAGAACCAAGGGCTGTACAGAACCTACCAATGCAGAACCAAGGCCTGTACAGAACCTACCAAATTAGAACCAAGGCCTGTACAGAACCTACCAATGCAGAACCAAGGCCTGTACAGAACCTACCAATGCAGAAACAAGGCCGGTACAGAACCTACCAAATAAGAAAGAAATATAGGCATCCATAATTAAAAGTAGAAACTAGGGTAAACTATTTTTATCTACAGCTACCTTGTGGTCCACACGCGAGATTGCTGTCACAGTGCCATAGAGCTTAACATTGAGTTTGCGATTTAGGTAGTTTGACAGTTCTGAAAGTTGTATTGAAATCATCATTATCACATTGTATAGCCAAGTTGTACTGTTTACCAAGCCGATATTCACAGTGAGATATACAGTGAGAGTAAAATGGTAAAAATACACACAGTTTAAATAAAAACTCAAATTGCATTGTCACATCTAGTAACAACAGGTACAGAAGAAAAAAACGGAATAATTAATAAACGTATAAACCATTATGGAAAGGTATACATGATGTGAATTACTATACAGTGGCTATTTAGAGGAAGTATCAGTACCAGTACCAGAACTGAATCCGTTTACAGGAAGTATCAGTACAAGTACGGAGTCCGTTTACAGGAAGTATCAGTACAAGTACGGAGTCCGTTTACAGGAAGCATCAGTACAGAGTCCGTTTACAGGAAGCATCAGTACAGAGTCCGTGTACAGGAAGCATCAGTACTGAGTCCGTTTACAGGAAGCATCAGTACTGAGTCCGTTTACAGGAAGCATCAGTACTGAGTCCGTTTACAGGAAGCATCAGTACTGAGTCCGTTTACAGGAAGCATCAGTACTGAGTCCGTTTACAGGAAGCATCAGTACTGAGTCCGTTTACAGGAAGCATCAGTACTGAGTCCGTTTACAGGAAGCATCAGTACTGAGTCCGTTTACAGGAAGCATCAGTACTGAGTCCGTTTACAGGAAGCATCAGTACTGAGTCCGTTTACAGGAAGCATCAGTACTGAGTCCGTTTACAGGAAGCATCAGTACCAGTACTGAGTCTGTTTACAGGAAGTATCAGTACCAGTACTGAGTCCGTTTACAGGAAGTATCAGTACCAGTACTGAGTCCGTTTACAGGAAGTATCAGTACCAGTACTGAGTCTTTTTGCAGGGAGCATCAATAGCATTATTTAGTCTGTTTACTTCTAAAGCTCTATCTTAGAAGTTTAACTTACCAGACTGCCAAAAACATTTCCTTCAACCACGCCAAAGTAGTGAAACATAGTAGTGAGACACCACAGGCCATACTTGATTTCTGCAACAAACAGAATGCTCTTGCTAGTATACTTGGCAAAATTCCTAAAATTCCCGGGCTTAACTTTCCATGGAAAACTTTCATAAAATTCATTACTTAAAATCAGAAAATGTTCTTTACAGATTATGAACTGGTAATCTCTCAGAATGAAACTCTGTACAGTAAACATTAATGATATATGTAAAAAGTAACTATTTTCATATCTAGTGTATAAGTCCTAGAAAAAATATTTCTCTCAAACATTATATATTTTCTTAAATGCACTTCTAATACGCTTTTGGTCATACAACTGAATTTAGCAAATAATTATATTCAGTTTTTTTCCTTGCCATATCTCCAGACATAGGCTGAGTTAATAGATTAGCTTTATCTCATTTATTGATGAGAACCAAACACTGTTGTATTATAATGAACAAAAAAGTATTAGCGATAGGGGACTACAGACAAATCACTCAATGTGCTTTCAAAAAGACTCAAAGCTGTGAGACGTCTGGACCTTATTTTTCATACAAACTCAGTGTCTAAAATGGCATCCTATTAACTTCGCCACAATTAGTTTTTCATTATTACATTTTTACGCTTTGCCACCTAAATACAGACAACATTTAATAATGACAAAGCAAAAATACGCTTCTAGAATAATTTTTCATGTTAATTGAAAATTCAAATTAACACCTGTCTAAACAAGGTAGAAACCAAGCCATGATGTCCCAACAACTCCCTGTATTTGGGTCAAGGAATAGATCTTGGGACGGTTCTGAATGAACTGCAAAATAACAAAAAAATCCTAGGAGCAGAGAAGGCTATCCTAGTGTAAAAAGAACCACAAAGATGAATCCTAGATCTGGTCATTTGGCCAAACTAAGTTGCCAAGCAAGAAAGGCCTTGGTCAAGTAACCCACCCAATGGGCAATCCATCAGTGTCATGACTCACGGGTGGTGAGGGTTGGTTTTATACAGGACAGTATGGTAGGTGGCACACATTTTAGTTCCTGTTCGGTGATTAGGGTGTTAGTTAATGAGCACAGCTGGGCATAATTAGTGGTTAGCAGGGTGATCAGAAATATCACTACTTCATTGTTCATTGTTTTACATTGTTGTTCATTGTTTTACGTTACGCGCACTTTACTTTCAATTCAGTGTATATGTTTATTCATCCGTGTTTGTTTTAAGTATAATAAAACTACCACAAACATGATTTCGCTCTGCGTCTTCATGACCCTACACCCATGGATTATTGTGACAATCAGAGCTTCAGACGTTCTCTGCAGAAATGAAACCCTGCCTAAAGAACATCCATCTCTGCAGCACCCCATAGAAGCCACTCCAGAGTATATAAGGCATATAAAAGGCATATGACATGCTACCTGGAGAACTCTGAGACCATGAGGACGAATATTCTCTGGTCAGAGGAGACCAAAATCAAACTACTTGGCCTAAATGCTGACTGATGCTCATCACCTGGCAAAAACCATCCCTATGATGAAGCATGTTGGCGGAAGCATCACGCTATGGGGACTGGTCAAGATTGAGTGCATGATGAATGGAGCAAAATACCTGATCGAAAATAAACTTCTTTACCGGCTCTCCCTTATTAGCTAAATAGCAATCGTACTAACGGACTTGTTAACAACAGCCCATTATAAGCTTTAAGTCGGTGCTGGTTAACTGTATAACATTGGTATTTTCTCTAATTAGCAGACAGTAAGGCTTCCCAGTTCTGTGAAATAAGAATCCATAGCTGTGGTTACTGAATCACATTGTTTGGTATAATATTATACAAATCCGTCTCTGTGGAGACTGGAGACACACACAGACCAACACACGCAAAGACAAACACAAAGACACACGGACAAACAGACAAACACACAGAGACAGCGGTCTGTCACAGACAGAGCCAGGCAGAATCAGGGGAACGTAAAGCTTGTTAAAACAACATGGAAGCTGACTCGAGAGTCATTACTAATTCAGTACTTGTAATGAGCTCTGCAAGATTTCTGTAAGGATACGTTTGAAATGGTACCCTATATATCCCCTGCAGGCCCTAGTCTAAAGTAGTGGGCTATACAGGGAATAGGGTGCCATTTGAAATGCTATGTATCATGTAGAAAGTTCATCGAAACAAGATGAATTAATGACATGGGATAAATTTTTCAGGCAAACACAGTAAATTACCTTGTAGTTAGCACACATACGCGCCAGCACACACCAGTCAGCACACACCAGTCAGCACACACCAGTCAGCACACACCAGTCAGCACACACCAGTCAGCACACAAACACCCGCGCACACACACAGCAAAGACAAACAACCACACACTGCGATATGGCTGTTATGAAAACTAGTTCCAAACCACAAGCAGTTGAAAGAGGAAGTTCTCTTCTCATTAGGAGGAAGTGTGTACAAAAATGACTTCGATCTATCAATGCCTCCATTTTAACATAAGTGACAGTCACACCCTGGCTTTGAGTGTGTGTGTGTGTGTGTGTGTGTATGTATGTGAAACAGAAGTATAGTGTGAAACGTCATTATTCTTTTATATATCCATAGGCCCCTTCAGGACTGTTGGACTCTAAGTAAAGTTGAGTCAAGTTGAATGTGATAAAATATCTCTGTTGCTTATCAGTTTGATCTTGTACTCGCAATATCCAAAATCATCTACCGGTACACGTTTTCTATTTCTCTCAACATATATCTCTCAAGAAGTTCTATGTCATGATTAATGGCGCCCGTAGTATTAATTATTAGGAACCAAATCTAATTGAGGTAGCCTGTTTTGGTCATCTTTACCAGGTTGGTCAGAAGGGGGATGGTAACTCTAACCAACGCTGCGGTACGAATAGCGGTTTGACCAATGTTTTGTCAACAGTCACTGAGATCAGTGTTTAGGTGTCACACTAATCCAGGATTCATATATATACATATACACATATATATACACATATATTTTTGTAATCTCATTATATATACAAATGTATGTGCAGAGAGAATCAGTGCATCATACTGAACAGTTATGAATAAGGGCACTATATACTGTCATCTGAGAATTGTACAGTATGACCTTGTTATTTTGACAAAAAGGCTATTCAACAAAAGAGAGCAATAAGTGCCCCATCTGATCAACAATGTGTCTTAGTAAGAAGTGATATACCATGCGTTGCAAAAGTTCAGACCCCTGACCAATTCTCTCATCTTACTGAAATACAATTATTATCAGTCTTGTTTTTTCTGTTTCATTCTGTTCTATTATGTTCTATTCTGCTCTGTTCTAATATGTTCTGTAAACTTCTGTTCTGATCTTTTCTATTCTGTTCTGTTCCATTCTATTCTGTTCATATCTTTTTTATTATATGCTCTGCTTTGTTCTGTTCTATTCTCTTCTGTTCTGTTCTATTATTTGCTGCTCGGTTCGATTCAGTTCTGCTCCGTTATCAGATTTTTTGCTCTGATCTATTCAGTTCTGTTTTGCAACCTAAATTCAACCCACCTGCTCTTACAGACTGGTTAAATTAGAAACATGAAGTAATCACTTTGGAAAACCATGTATGTTTTTGTGAACAACTGTTGTCTTTATAAACTCATCTTGGTAAACTCATCTTGCTCCCAGATACTTCCGCCCAAATGTGCAAAGAGTCTGTTGGACAGCAGTGTGAAACGTGACCATTGTTAATATAGGCTACAGCAAAAGAATAAGGTCACTGTGAAAATAAGGTCTATAAGGTCACTGTGAAAACAAGGTCTACAAGGTCACTGTGAAAGTAAGGTCTACAAGGTCACTGTGAAAGTAAGGTCTACAAGGTCACTGTGAAAACAAGGTCTACAAGGTCACTGTGAAAGTAAGGTCTACAAGGTCACTGTGAAAGTAAGGTATATAAGGTCACTGTGAAAGCAAGGTCCATAAGGTCACTGTGAAAGTAAGGTATATAAGGTCACTGTGAAAGCAAGGTCCATAAGGTCACTGTGAAAGTAAGGTCTACAAGGTAACTGTGAAAGTAAGGTCTACAAGGTAACTGTGAAAGTAAGGTCTACAAGGTCACTGTGAAAGCAAGGTCCATAAGGTCACTGTGAAAGTAAGGTCTACAAGGTACCTGTGAAAGTAAGGTCTACAAGGTCACTGTGAAAGTAAGGTCTACAAAGTCACTGTGAAAGTAAGGTCTACAAGGTAACTGTGAAAGTAAGGTATACAAGGTCACTGTGTAAGTAAGGTCTACAAGGTCACTGTGAAAGTAAGGTATACAAGGTCACTGTGAAAGTAAGGTATACAAGGTCACTGTGAAAGTAAGGTCTACAAGGTCACTGTGAAAGTAAGGTCCATAAGGTCACTGTGAAAGTAAGGTCTACAAGGTCACTGTGAAAGTAAGGTATACAAGGTCACTGTGAAAGTAAGGTCCATAAGGTCACTGTGAAAGTAAGGTCTACAAGGTAACTGTGAAAGTAAGGTCCATAAGGTCACTGTGAAAGTAAGGTCCATAAGGTCACTGTGAAAGTAAGGTCTATAGGGTCAGCAGAGAACAAATTGAATTCCTCTTGAAGTACATCTAATCAAAATAAGTGCACTAAACCATTTAGGAAATACACAGGTTAATATAAAGCTAGTAGAGATGTTAGCCCATAACACAAGTAATAAAACATAGAGCTAGTAGAGCTGTTAACCCATAAAACATAAGCCATTAAAATATAGAGCTAGTAGAGCTGTTAACCCATAAAACATAAGCCATTAAAATATAGAGCTAGTATAGAGCTGTTAACCCATTAAACAGAAGTCATTAAAATATAGAGCTAGTATAGAGCTAGTATAGAGCTGTTAACCCATCAAACATAAGTCATTAAAATATAGAGCTAGTATAGAGCTGTTAACCCATTAAACACGAGCCATTAAAATATACAGCTAGTATAGAGCTGTTAACCCATTAAACAGAAGTCATTGAAATATAGAGCAGGTATGGAGCTATAGTACATGTTAAAACACTCCATCTATGGTACAGGATAAACACTGCATTTATGGTAGAGGATAAACACTGCATTTATGGTACATGTTAAAACATTATAAATACTATTCTCCTTACAGTACTATAGTATCCTCCCTGTGTGAGTCTAAATCCAGGCTTTACAGTGGTCTGTTGATCTTGATGATTTGTTGTGACTGGAATCCATGTGGCAACATATCCCTGGACACCTCATCCCTCACACCACTTAAACAGGAACACAGCCTAATCTCAAGTGTTACCGCAAAAAAGGGAAGCCTGCTGAGGCTGAGCCCTGTATAATGGGTAGTGTGTGAGGTAGGGACGCAGGGTAAAAGGTAGTGTGTGAGGTAGTGACGCACGGTAAAAGGTAGTGTGTGAGGTAGGGACGCAGGGTAAAAGGAAGTGTGTGAGGTAGGGACGCAGGGTAAAAGGTAGTGTGTGAGGTAGGGACGCAGGGTAAAAGGTAGTGCGTGAGGTAGTGATGCAGGGTAAAAGGTAGTGCGTGAGGTAGTGATGCAGGGTAAAAGGTAGTGCGTGAGGTAGGGATGCAGTGTAAAAGGTAGTGCGTGAGGTAGGGATGCAGTGTAAAAGGTAGTGCGTGAGGTTGGGATGCAGGGTAAAAGGTAGTGCGTGAGGTAGTGATGCAGGGTAAAAGGTAGTGTGTGAGGTAGTGATGCAGGGTAAAAGGTAGTGTGTGAGGTAGTGATGCAGGGTAAAAGGTAGTGTGTGAGGTAGTGATGCAGGGTAAAAGGTAGTGTGTGAGGTAGTGATGCAGGGTAAAAGGTAGTGTGTGAGGTAGTGATGCAGGGTAAAAGGTAGTGTGTGAGGTAGTGATGCAGGGTAAAAGGTAGTGTGTGAGGTAGTGATGCAGGGTAAAAGGTAGTGCGTGAGGTAGTGATGCAGGGTAAAAGTTAGTGCGTGAGGTAGTGATGCAGGGTAAAAGGTAGTGTGTGAGGTAGTGATGCAGGG
This sequence comes from Dallia pectoralis, assembly GCA_029465975.1. Taxonomy (NCBI): domain Eukaryota; kingdom Metazoa; phylum Chordata; class Actinopteri; order Esociformes; family Umbridae; genus Dallia; species Dallia pectoralis. The sequence continues at coordinate 4,553,949 of CM055757.1, read as the reverse complement.
TAAAAGGTAGTGTGTGAGGTAGTGATGCAGGGTAAAAGGTAGTGTGTGAGGTAGTGATGCAGGGTAAAAGGTAGTGTGTGAGGGGCTGCGTAGAGCAACAGGTAGTGTATAGGGAAGGGGTAGTGTGTAGGGTTGGGGTAGTGTGTAGGGTATTGGTAGTGGGTAGGGTAGTGGGTAGGGTAGAGGTAGAGTGTAGGGTAGTATGTAGAGTAGAGGTAGTGTGTAGGGTAGGGTAGTGTGTAGAGTAGAGGTAGTGTGTAGGGTAGGGTAGTGTGTAGGGTAGGGTAGTGTGTAGGGTAGAGTAGAGGTAGTGTGTAGGGTAGGGTAGTGTGTAGAGTAGGGTAGGGTAGTGTGTAGGGTAGTGTGTAGGGTAGGGTAGTGTGTAGAGTAGAGGTAGTGGGTAGGGTAGGGTAGGAGCTATATTTCTTTCTCTGGTATCACTAGTCTTTCTTTCAGCGCAACATAATCTGGCTGCTCCCATTTCATAAAGACCCACGCAGCGCTAAGAGGGGATCCCCCCTCCCCAAACTCAATTAAAGCCAGACCCCCACAACAATCTCAGTTTCAAGTCTGCTGCTCAAAGCTGTTGTGCTCTCCTGCAGTACAATAAGATACAGCCAGCTCCAGTATGGCACGACACAATCTACCATCCCCCTGTCAACAGTGACAAAACACAATTATGATATATAAGCAGTTAATTACAGCCCGGGTTGATTAATTCACTGGATGGCTGTCTGGAAGTCTGACTGAATAACTGACTGATTGATTCTCTGTCTGACTAGCAAACTAGCTTGGTGAATAGTTTACTGGCAAACAGAATAACTGGCTGACAGACAAACTGCTGTTTGCTACCAGTGTATAAAACTGATGGACAAAAAGAGGAATAAGAAATTAGCACCACTGGTTAAAAAGCAGCATGTTTAATTTTACATCATAGGTGAACCAGTCTGTATAACAACACCAGAACCCAGTGTGTAAATATACCCAACACATCTAAACCCAATGTGTAAATATACCCAACACATCTAAACCCAGTGTGTAAATATACCCAACACATCTAAACCCAGTGTGTAAATATACCCAACACATCTAAACCCAGTGTATAAATATACCCAACACATCTAAACCCAGTGTGTAAATATACCCAACACATCTAAACCCAGTGTGTAAATATACCCAACACATCTAAACCCAGTGTGTAAATATACCCAACACATCTAAACCCAGTGTGTAAATATACCCAACACATCTAAACCCAGTGTGTAAATATACCCAACACATCTAAACCCAGTGTGTAAATATACCCAACACATCTAAACCCAGTGTGTAAATATACCCAACACATCTAAACCCAGTGTGTAAATATACCCAACACATCTAAACCCAGTGTGTAAATATACCCAACACATCTAAACCCAGTGTATAAATATACCCAACACATCTAAACCCAGTGTGTAAATATACCCAACACATCTAAACCCAGTGTGTAAATATACCCAACACATCTAAACCCAGTGTGTAAATATACCCAACACATCTAAACCCAGTGTGTAAATATACCCAACACATCTAAACCCAGTGTGTAAATATACCCAACACATCTAAACCCAGTGTGTAAATATACCCAACACATCTAAACCCAGTGTGTAAATATACCCAACACATCTAAACCCAGTGTGTAAATATACCCAACACATCTAAACCCAGTGTGTAAATATACCCAACACATCTAAACCCAGTGTGTAAATATACCCAACACATCTAAACCCAGTGTATAAATATACCCAACACATCTAAACCCAGTGTGTAAATATACCCAACACATCTAAACCCAGTGTGTAAATATACCCAACACATCTAAACCCAATGTGTAAATATACCCAACACATCTAAACCCAATGTGTAAATATACCCAACACATCTAAACCCAGTGTGTAAATATACCCAACACATCTAAACCCAGTGTATAAATATACCCAACACATCTAAACCCAGTGTGTAAATATACCCAACACATCTAAACCCAGTGTGTAAATATACCCAACACATCTAAACCCAGTGTGTAAATATACCCAACACATCTAAACCCAGTGTGTAAATATACCCAACACATCTAAACCCAGTGTGTAAATATACCCAACACATCTAAACCCAGTGTGTAAATATACCCAACACATCTAAACCCAGTGTGTAAATATACCCAACACATCTAAACCCAGTGTGTAAATATACCCAACACATCTAAACCCAGTGTGTAAATATACCCAACACATCTAAACCCAGTGTGTAAATATACCCAACACATCTAAACCCAGTGTGTAAATATACCCAACACATCTAAACCCAGTGTATAAATATACCCAACACATCTAAACCCAGTGTGTAAATATACCCAACACATCTAAACCCAGTGTGTAAATATACCCAACACATCTAAACCCAATGTGTAAATATACCCAACACATCTAAACCCAATGTGTAAATATACCCAACACATCTAAACCCAGTGTGTAAATATACCCAACACATCTAAACCCAATGTGTAAATATACCCAACACATCTAAACCCAGTGTGTAAATATACCCAACACATCTAAACCCAGTGTGTAAATATACCCAACACATCTAAACCCAGTGTGTAAATATACCCAACACATCTAAACCCAGTGTGTAAATATACCCAACACATCTAAACCCAGTGTGTAAATATACCCAACACATCTAAACCCAGTGTGTAAATATACCCAACACATCTAAACCCAGTGTATAAATATACCCAACACATCTAAACCCAGTGTGTAAATATACCCAACACATCTAACCCCAGTGTGTAAATATACCCAACACATCTAAACCCAGTGTGTAAATATACCCAACACATCTAAACCCAGTGTATAAATATACCCAACACATCTAAACCCAGTGTGTAAATATACCCAACACATCTAAACCCAGTGTGTAAATATACCCAACACATCTAAACCCAGTGTGTAAATATACCCAACACATCTAAACCCAGTGTATAAATATACCCAACACATCTAAACCCAGTGTGTAAATATACCCAACACATCTAAACCCAATGTGTAAATATACCCAACACATCTAAACCCAATGTGTAAATATACCCAACACATCTAAACCCAGTGTGTAAATATACCCAACACATCTAAACCCAGTGTGTAAATATACCCAACACATCTAAACCCAATGTGTAAATATACCCAACACATCTAAACCCAGTGTGTAAATATACCCAACACATCTAAACCCAGTGTGTAAATATACCCAACACATCTAAACCCAGTGTATAAATATACCCAACACATCTAAACCCAGTGTGTAAATATACCCAACACATCTAAACCCAGTGTATAAATATACCCAACACATCTAAACCCAATGTGTAAATATACCCAACACATCTAAACCCAGTGTATAAATATACCCAACACATCTAAACCCAGTGTGTAAATATACCCAACACATCTAAACCCAATGTGTAAATATACCCAACACATCTAAACCCAGTGTGTAAATATACCCAACACATCTAAACCCAGTGTGTAAATATACCCAACACATCTAAACCCAATGTGTAAATATACCCAACACATCTAAACCCAGTGTGTAAATATACCCAGCACATCTAAACCCAGTGTGTAAATATACCCAACACATCTAAACCCAGTGTGTAAATATCCCCAACACATCTAAACCCAGTGTGTAAATCACACACCTAGTCTGGCCGAATGCATTACATCATGTCAGTCTGCATTATCACACCTTGTCTGTCAGTATGTATTACATCATGTAAGTCTGCATTATCACACCTAGTCTGTCTGTATGTATTACACCAGGTCAGTCTGTATTATCACACCAGTATGTCCGTATGCATTACATCATGTCAGTCTGCAGTATCACACCTAGTCTGTCTGTATGTATTACATCAGGTCAGTCTGTATTATCACACCTAGTCTGTCTGTATGTATTACATCAGGTCAGTCTGTATTATCACACCTAGTCTGTCTGTATGTATTACATCAGGTCAGTCTGTATTATCACACCTAGACTGTCTGTATGTATTACATCAGGTCAGTCTGTATTATCACACCAGTATGTCCGTATGCATTACATCATGTCAATCTGCAGTATCACACCTAGTCTGCCTGTATGCATTACATCATGTCAGTCTGCAGTATCACACCTAGTCTGTCTGTATGTATTACATCAGGTCAGTCTGTATTATCACACCTAGTCTGTCTGTATGTATTACATCAGGTCAGTCTGTATTATCACACCTAGTCTGTCTGTATGTATTACATCATGTCAATCTGCAGTATCACACCTAGTCTGTCTGTATGCATTACATCATGTCAGTCTGCATTATCACACCTAGTCTGTCTGTATGTATTACATCATGTCTCCAGACATTTGGTCAGCCTGTATCACAACACCTAAAAGCAGTCCCTCGAGACATTTGGTCAGCCTGTATCACAACAATTAAATTTAGCCCCACAGGAATGTCAAGTAGGTTTCTAAGCTCTGTTCAATGCAGATCAAAGCATTATATATCACCATAAGCCTTAAAATACAGAACACAGAATGCTACACTTGTGTGTGTGTGTGTGCGTAGGTAAATGCAAGGTATAAGTCAGTAACAACTGTTTTGCATAAAAATACGCTGGAGAGCAGAAAGAGAAGAAATGTTCACAGGATCAGGAAATATTCCGACTGGAACGGGGCTTTCACATCATTATAAATGGCCATGTAATAATTGTCTGGGTCCAGTTGGCCAAAGATAATCAGAGGTCTTTATACTGGTCCAGAGAATTAGTGGTCTTTGTTCTGGACCACGAGACAGAACTCTCTATAATGTACATAATAACATAGTCGCACCGTACAATTACATTTTGTTGTGGCTAGTCGTCACAGCCTCACTAACTACAATAGGAAAGCCTCACTCTTTTGCTAACGCCTTAATATTTTACATCAGCCTCACTACATTAAGCCAGCCTCCCCAGATCTCTCTGGCCTAACGCGCTACCCCAGTCACAACACACACACACACACACACACACACACACACACACACACACACACACACACACACACACACACACACACACACACACACACACACACACACACACACACACACACACACACACACACACACACACACACACACACACACACACACACACACACACACACACACACACACACACACACACACACACACACACACACACACACACACACACACACACACACACACACACACACACACACACACACACACACACACACACACAGGTTCCAATAGCTAATAGGTTGTACACACACTTCACACTCCAGCGCCACACCTCCAAATAAGCTCTGTCCTCCCTGGGAGACACAGAAAGCTGACAGTTTTTGCTGCTTTCCCTCCCTCCCACCCTCCCTCCATCACGCTTTTCCTTCTCAATCGCTTCATCATCCCCTCTTCCTCCATCTCTCTTTCTCCCTCCTTTCGCTCTCCATTTCCCTGAATCTCTCTCCTCCCCTCTTTTTCCTTTCTTCATCCTTTGCGCCTCCCTCCATCTGCACACTGCCTCTCAACACACACACACACACTCATGCTTGCCTTGCACGCTCACACACCTCTGTTTACACACACACATGTTGTGTTTTTTTAAAAGGTTTCCCAGTATTCCCTGTTTGACCAGAATTCCTCCCTCCCTCTCCCACTGTATTTCTCCCTTCCTTTGTATACCCGTCTCCCTCCACCTATCCCCCCGTCTCCCTCCTCCTATCCCCCCGTCCTTCCTCCTATCCCCCTCTCCCTCCACCTATCCCCCTCTCCCTCCACCTACCTCTCCTTCCTATCCCCCGTCTCCCTCTCCCTCTCCCTCCACCTATCCCCCTCTCCCTCCACCTATCCCCCGTCTCCCTCCTTCCTATCCCCCGTCTCCCTCCACCTATCCCCCGTCTCCCTCCACCTATCCCCCGTCTCCCTCCACCTATCCCCCCGTCTCCCTCCACCTATCCCCCCGTCTCCCTCCACCTATCCCCCCCGTCTCCCTCCACCTATCCCCCCGTCTCCCTCCACCTATCCCCCCGTCTCCCTCCACCTATCCCCCCGTCTCCCTCCACCTATCCCCCGTCTCCCTCCACCTATCCCCCCGTCTCCCTCCACCTATCCCCCCCCGTCTCCCTCTCCCTCTCTTCCTTTATTTCCTATAATTTCACTCTCCTCTCTCTTACACTATCTTTCTCTCAGATCTTTGAAGCATGTTTCTCAGTTTGGCCAAACTACTTAAGATTAACGGCGCTAGTAGAGTTCCTGTGGCATACCAGACATACACAAACACAAAGCTCTGCTCTCAGCGCCACACACACACACAGACGGATGCAGTAACACTCAAACTAACATCTGCATTCTGTGAAGGAAATACAGCCTGCCTGAAAATAATAAAAAACAACATAAAAAAACAGGCATAAAAACATCAACTCTCTCTATGGTCGACCACACAGAGACTGACTGGATCAGCTTGCACACACACACACACACACACACACACACACACACACACACACACACACACCATAAACATGCACATGCACACTTGCATGCATGCATGCAAGCACACACACACACACACACACACTAAACAGATCTGCCTTCCGCTCAGCTTCAGTGGTAGGCTGGCTGCAGGACATGTTTTATCAGGAGGAGCTTTCTCAGGTTTCAGACGAAGGGAAACCCTTAGGTTCTCTCCGGTCTTTCCCCTGCTCTCACACACACACTCTCGCTCTCTGATCTCTCCCCTGCTCTTACACACTCCCTCTCTATTTTTCTCTCCTCCTGTCATCTACAGCTCTCACACGCTCTCCATCTCTGGTCTCTCTCCGGTCTCTACCCTGCTCTCACACACTCTCTCTTGTCTCTGTCCAGTCTCTTCCCTGCTCTCACCCAGTTTCACTTTTTCTCTACCTGTCTTTTTACACTCTCTTGCTCTCCATCTCACTGTCTCAACCTCTCCTACAGGTCTGGAGGGGGTAAAGGGAGGGCTGAAGGTTGAGAAGGTTGATAGGTCAACTCACCCGAAGGCACAAAATGAAGAACTTTGTTGGGTTCCATAGTTAAGTGAAGAGTCTTTCCTCCTAGTCAACCCATCATGTGTTCTGTTGTCCTGCTCAGATGAGTGTGATCATCTACCTTCTCCCGCGCGCTCTCTCTCTCTCTTTCTCTCTCTCTCTCTCTCTCTCTCCCGCTCTGTTTCTGACACTCTATCACTCTCTCTCTCTCTCCGTTTCTGACGCTCTCAGACACATGCAGTGACTCAGCCCGATCCTGCCTCCTCAGATGGAGAGCGCTGGGTCCTAGTGCCGACGACCTCATTACACTAGATTCCAGATTCTAACAGACAGACAGCCAACCGGCCAGTCAGAAAGCCAGTCAAGTTGACAGTGAGCAAGTCAGTCAGTCAAATAATCAGAATGACGGAGGCAGAAATACGTGTTGGCCAGCAATACCCCCCACAACACATTACAAGTAATTCAAAATACATGTCATAACAACACACACACACACACACACACACACACTCAGACACAGAAGGGCATGGATGGGCTGAGAGAGCAGCAGGTGGTTCTGGTGACAGAGAAGTGTGTTTGTGACACAAAATGACTGGAACGAGCGAACACAAGTCAAGTTCTGCATACACCCACCGTGAAACACTTTATGGTTTATGGTTTGATTTATCTATACCGATGTCTCCCTATGTAATTACCAAGGTGTAACATCAAGTGACATTACATACGGTGTAACATCATGTGACATTACATACCAGGGCGTAACATCAAATGACATTACATACCAGGGCGTAACATCAAATGACATTACATACCAGGGCGTAACATCAAGTGACACTACATACCAGGGCGTAACATCAAGTGACACTACATACCAGGGTGGAACATCAAGTGACACTACATACCAGGGTGTAACATCATGTGACATTACATACCAGGGCGTAACATCAAGTGACATTACATACCAGGGCGTAACATCAAATGACACTACAAACCAGGGCGTAACATCAAATGACACTACATACCAGGGCGGAACATCAAGTGACACTACATACCAGGGTGGAACATCAAGTGACACTACATACCAGGGTGGAACATCAAGTGACACTACATACCAGGGCGTAACATCAAGTGACACTACATACCAGGGCGTAACATCAAGTGACACTACATACCAGGGTGGAACATCAAGTGACACTACATACCAGGGTGGAACATCAAGTGACACTACATACCAGGGTGTAACATCAAGTGACACTACATACCAGGGTGTAACATCAAATGACACTACATACCAGGGTGGAACATCAAGTGACACTACATGCCAGGGTGGAACATCAAGTGACACTACATACCAGGGTGTAACATCAAGTGACACTACATACCAGGGTGGAACATCAAGTGACACTACATACCAGGGTGGAACATCAAGTGACATTACATACCAGGGTGTAACATCAAGTGACACTACATACCAGGGTGTAACATCAAGTGACATTACATACCAGGGTGTAACATCAAGTGACATTACATACCAGGGCGTAACATCAAATGACATTACATACCAGGGCGTAACATCAAGTGACACTACATACCAGGGCGTAACATCAAGTGACACTACATACCAGGGCGTAACATCAAGTGACACTACATACCAGGGTGTAACATCAAGTGACACTACATACCACGGTGTAACATCATGTGACATTACATACGGTGTAACATCATGTGACATTACATACCAGGGCGTAACATCAAATGACACTACATGCCAGGGTGGAACATCAAGTGACACTACATACCAGGGTGTAACATCAAGTGACACTACATACCAGCGTGTAACATCAAGTGACACTACATACCAGGGTGTAACATCAAGTGACACTACATACCAGGGTGTAACATCAAGTGACACTACATACCAGGGTGTAACATCAAGTGACATTACATACCAGGGCGTAACATCATGTGACACTACATACCAGGGTGTAACATCAAGTGACACTACATACCTGTCTGGTATGATTTTATGCCCTGGTACATTGATTTTAGGAAACACCGCCGTACCTCAACCCCTATGAGTTTGAAGATCAGCTGTTAGTTTGGCTACATTTTTGAAATTCCTAGTGACCATCACCTCCCATAACCTCAGGTGGGAGGGAAACATTACATTTAGATTATATCCTATGCAGAGCTACTTACAGATGTAAGCCTACTGAGGATATAGAAAGTCTACACACCTCTGTTAAAATGCCAGGTTTTTGTGATGTGAAAAATTTTGACAAAGCTAAATCATGTCAGAACATTTTACACCTTTAATGTGACCTATAACGTGAACAATTCAATAGAAAAACACACTGAAATCTTTGAGGGAGAAAAATAAAAACCTTACATATAACCTGGTGCACACCCTCTTATAACTGGGGATGTGGCTGTGTTCAGAATTAACCAACCACATTCAAACGCATGTTAAATACAAGTCATTAATCGCTTGCCATCATTTAAATTGACTCCGATTAATCGCAAATAAAGTTATGCATTACACTGTTTCTTTTGTCTTTTTACTGTAGTTTATGGTTTCTACAAGTAATCAACAGCACATCCTGGTGGCAAAAACAGTAGTATACATCACAGGTAGGCTACAGACCAATAAAACAGAATAGAACAACATTTCCAGCCAGGCTGAGGTAGGGGGGCAACAATTCCAGCCAGACAGTCTTCTCACACGCCTATGGTCATATAGTGGATGTTTTTCCTCAATTATCTGCATTCAATTTCATAACACAACTATCACAAGGCTGACATGTTAATCTATTAATTCAACTTGTTTTATTTCTAACATCAAATGGACAGTGGCTTGCTCTTACTACTGTCAAATAATGCAAGATCATGATACAGGTGGTTCTGAAATTAATAAAGACTTTGTGAGAAACAATTTGCTTATCGAGGGAGTATAAAAACGAATTATGTGTCCTTATGTGAAAAACGAGGAAAATAATAACAGTTATCATTATCGCCTGGAAGTCGAGGCAAATACGTACATCCATTGAAAATCTATACAAAAGCTGTTGTAATGCTAAATTGGACTCTTGTAACCAATTGCTGAAAGCATTTTGATGACAGATTGAATGAGGGCAACATAGCAGATATTTCTACCAGTTGTCTGTCCTGCTTGCTTACTTCAACATCTGTAATACCAGATCTGGTGCTGCCGCGTAACAAAAGCGGGCTGCCGCGTAACAGAAGCGGGCTGCCGCGTAACAGAAGCGGGCTGCCGCGTAACAGAAGCGGGCTGCCGCGTAACAGAAGCGGGCTGCCGCGTAACAGAAGCGGGCTGCCGCGTAACAGAAGCGGGCTGCCGCGCAACATAAGCGGGCTGCCGCGTAACAGAAGCGGGCTGCCGCGTAACAGAAACGGCTGTATTCATATATCTAATCCAGCCACAAAGGAAACTCCTAGACAGAGACAGTGAGAATGCTGGATAAACACACAACCCCAACATGCAGCCCTCCATCGTGCCACAGAGAGAGCTATTTCTTTAGAACAATAGCACACGGCCAGATGAGGGATTAACAGCCAGCGTGTATTGTGTTCTTGGATAAACAACGTATCCTTGACTGCTTCCTGTCCTTACAGAAAGAGCTTCTGATATATACAAAGGCAAAGCGGTGGGTTGCAGGTGACTGTCAAGCCAAGCAGAGCAACATGCTCCCGGACAAACTGCCAGTTAACGACATGTCCTCTGTATGAAATTAAGGATTCTGTTCCACACACTCTTATTACCACTTTAACATGACCGCCATGAATTTACTGCATCCCAAATGGCACTCCAGTTCTGCTTAAAGTGCACTTGAGTACAGCCAAATATGGGGAAGGGGCATAATGGGACAAAATCATTGAGGTAAACAGGGCCGTTAAAGATATGCCAACAGAAAAGTCTGAGCTCAAGACACACTGCCCTCCTGTGGATCGAATGACAGACGGTCAAAAGATGCAATTTAGGATCTCACTCACTGCTGGCTTTTTCTTTGCCTTGAAATTCGGCATCCCTGAGTTGCCTCTAGCCAGTTGACGTTGAGACTGGTGGGTTTTTTTTTTTACAATTAAATGAAGCTACCAGTAGAATAGGTGTGTGGCATCTGTTTCTCGAACTAAACACTGCGATGCATTTGTCTTCTTGCTCAGTTGTGCACTGTGGCCTCCCACACTGCTTTTCTGTCTGGTTAGTGACCAGTAACGCTGTTCTGTGACATAAGTTTACAAGATCTTCAGTGTCTTGGCAATGGCTCACATGAAATAGCGTTCAATTCTCAAAAGAAGAATATAAGACACAGATAGTTCTCCTGCGTCTCCCGCTTTACCCCTGGTTTTCCTTCCATCTGCATGCAACTGGTCGGCTTCTCACTGACTCACAGCAGGAAAAGTTTGTTGTGTTTCTATATGTTTATGGTCCAGCTCTGCTGATGAGGGCACTCAGGGGCCTAACTGCAGTATGTCACTCTATATGTTTATGGTCCAGCTCTGCTAATGAGGACACTTAGGGGCCTAACTGCAGTATGTCACTCTATATGTTTGTGGTCCAGCTCTGTGATGAGGACACTTAGGGGCCTAACTGCAGTATGTCACTCTATATGTTTATGGTCCAGCTCTGTGATGAGGACACTTAGGGGCCTAACTGCAGTATGTCACTATATATGTTTATGGTCCAGCTCTGCTGATGAGGACACTTAGGGGCCTAACTGCAGTATGTCACTCTATATGTTTATGGTCCAGCTCTGTGATGAGGACACTTAGGGGCCTAACTGCAGTATGTCACTATATATGTTTATGGTCCAGCTCTGTGATGAGGACACTCAGGGGCCTAACTGCAGTATGTCACTCTATATGTTTATGGTCCAGCTCTGTGATGAGGGCACTCAGGGGCCTAACTGCAGTATGTCACTCTATATGTTTATGGTCCAGCTCTGTGATGAGGACACTTAGGGGCCTAACTGCAGTATGTCACTCTATATGTTTGTGGTCCAGCTCTGTGATGAGGACACTTAGGGGCCTAACTGCAGTATGTCACTCTATATGTTTATGGTCCAGCTCTGTGATGAGGACACTTAGGGGCCTAACTGCAGTATGTCACTATATATGTTTATGGTCCAGCTCTGCTGATGAGGACACTTAGGGGCCTAACTGCAGTATGTCACTCTATATGTTTATGGTCCAGCTCTGTGATGAGGACACTTAGGGGCCTAACTGCAGTATGTCACTATATATGTTTATGGTCCAGCTCTGTGATGAGGACACTCAGGGGCCTAACTGCAGTATGTCACTCTACATGTTTATGGTCCAGCTCTGTGATGAGGACACTCAGGGGCCTAACTGCAGTATGTCACTCTATATGTTTATGGTCCAGCTCTGTGATGAGGACACTTAGGGGCCTAACTGCAGTATGTCACTCTATATGTTTATGGTCCAGCTCTGTGATGAGGAAACGTAGGGGCCTAACTGCAGTATGTCACTCTATATGTTTATGGTCCAGCTCTGTGATGAGGACACTTAGGGGCCTAACTGCAGTATGTCACTCTATATGTTTGTGGTCCAGCTCTGTGATGAGGACACTTAGGGGCCTAACTGCAGTATGTCACTCTATATGTTTATGGTCCAGCTCTGCTAATGAGGACACTTAGTGTGTAAATAACAACAGACCCCTAAGTATGTTGATAAGAACAGACATTGTGTATAATCAAATTGAGGCCTGGGAATATACTATCCCTAACCTTACTTCCAATACCTAAACTTGTATATTTAACCCTGAGCTTTAAAAATGCATGTCTTAAATGTCAAATGTCACTTGCTACAATTTACTTTCTTTAACTTGTCCTAACTGAGATAGTAGAACAGTAAAATGCACATTGACCCCTGAAAGGGCAGAAAACATTTTGTTTTTGTTGGAAGAGGACTTTATAGCAGAATGAGTCCAAAAAGTGTGTGTGTGTGTGTGTGTGTGTGTGTGTGTATCCCTGATTTTGTTTAGTGCCAGTCACCCTAACCTACTATTTTCTCTTTCTACTAGCTGGACAATCCAGGTGTAACAAAACCAGTAAAACCAGGTTTAAATGATAAACCCTAGTAGCCAGTTAACAGGGATGAGATGAAATACCAAGAAATTTTACGGTTCACAATTTCTAAGTAAGTTATTCTTGGTCTCATCAGACCACAGGACATGGTTCCAGAAATCCACGTCCTTAGTCGGCTTGTCTTAAAGCTAGCTGTTTGCGGGCTTTCTTGTGCATCATCTTTAGAAGAGGCACCCCTTCAACCTCTGCAGCAATGCTGGCAGCAGTCATACGTCTATTTCCAAAAGACAACCTCTGCATATGAAGCTGAGCACGGGCACTCAACTTCTTTGGTCGACCATGGCGAGGCCTGTTCTGAGTGGAACCTGTCCTGTTAAACCGCTGTATGGTCTTGGCCACCATGCTGCAGCTCCCCTTCAGGGTCTTGGTAATCTGAGGTGCCATGTTGAACTTCCAGTGACCAGTATGAGTGTGAGAGCGATAACACCAAATTGAACACACCTGCTCCCCATTCGCACCTGAGAGCTTGTAACACTAACGAGTCACATGACATTGGGGAGGGAAAAAGGCTAATTCGGCCCGGTTTTGACATTTTCTCATCTGGGGTGTACTCACTTTTGTTGCCAGACACAGTTCAGACATTAATGGCTGTGTGTGGAGTTATTTTGAAGGGACAGCAAGTGTACACTGTTATACAAGCTGTACACTCACTACTTAACATTGTAGCAAAGTGTCATTTCTGCAGTGTTGAAAATATATAATAAAAAAAATGTACAAAGATGTGAGGGTACTTTAATGGTAATTTATTGAAAATTGTTAATTCACTTAACCAGTGTTGTTTTTATAAAATAGTTCACTACAGATAGAGAATTTCAGTAACCAGTGTCATGTCAGTTACACAACTGTTAGAAAACACATGCTAGATGTCAGGGGTCATGTTGGTCAAAAGGGAAACAACATCACATTGTGGAGCTAGAGGCTTGGAGCATCACACTACTTAGTATGGTTGAGATGAACCATCACACAGTGGAGCTAGAGGCTTGGACCATCACACTACTTAGTATGGTCGAGATGAGCATCACACAGTGGACCTAGAGGCTTGGACCATCACACTACTTAGTATGGTTGACACAGCGGGGTCAACAAAATAGAGTCCCTTCGCTTCCTGGGCAACACCAACGCCCAGGACCTCAAGTGGGAGCTGAACATCACCTCTCTCACTAAGGCAGCACAACAAAGACTGTACTGCCTGCCAACGTACATGATGATTAATGCCTACACAGCCATCATTGAGTCCATCCTGACCTCCTCCATCACTGTCTGGTACGCTGAAGCCACTGTCAAGAAGAGGCAGACCGCAACGCATCATCCACTCTGTAGACCATTGGTTGTAAGCTGCCGTCCCTCAACGATCTGTTCAAAGCCAGGTCACTGAGGCAGGCAACAAAGATTGAGGCAGACCCCCCATCCGGGTAACAGACTATTCAGAATTCTGGCAGGCAGCTACGGTCTTTTAAGACCAAAACATCCCGCCACAAGAAGAGCTTCTTCCCCACGACGATGAGTCTAAGGAATATGCCTCTTGCACTAGACTGCCCTTAGCGCCGAACACACACGGCTCTGATTAAAATTACCACGGTGGACAATGGACATCCTATACTATAACTGGACATTGCTCTTCTTTTGCACAAATGTATATATAACTAGATCTTGCTCTTTTGCACAACTTGATACTTGAACATTGCCCTTTCTTTTTCTGCAATCTGCCCACACATCTAGACAGTGCTGCTTCGCACTATTCAGATAGATATTATACATTATATATTTAACAAGTACATATGCCAAATAGGTTGTGTGTTTTTCTCTGTTTGCCCTGTTTTGTGTCTTAAAATGTGTCAAATGTGTGTTCTAACACTGCAGCTAGTGGTAAAAAAGAATATGTAAACAGACTTGGTAAATAAATTCACAGCAAAGGTCTAGACCATCAAAAAATAAGCTGACACACTAAGTTGACTGTGTTGTTAAACAGCATGGAGAATTCTCCACAATTTTGGCTTCATGGCCACTGGACCAGCACACTACTTGAATAAACTCTGTGCTGTATAACTTGAAGTTGATATGTCGTACAAGGTTTTCTTGCCTGATCACTTCCTATCTAATAATTCCAACCCTAACCCTGACCTCTCAATGTGTTGTCTATGTTACTGGTGTTTACATACTACACTTTATCACTGGCAGATTAAAGAATGCAGAATGTTCACGATGCACTAACAATACATTAGCGCGGTAAAGTTAGTTTTACGACATTCGGTGGATATTCATATTCACTAGTGAAAATTAACAGTTCAGGAGAGTGACCAGCATCGATTCCTGATGAGGTTACGTTTTTTAATTGGAAAATAAATAAATCTTAAAAATAAATAGCTTTTTTGTTTTAAAAAATATCATATTTTTTTACTGTGGCTAAAACATTAAAAGTTCAATAGCATCCACAAATTGTGTGCCATGGCAACCAAAGTCCTATATTCTGACTCAGGCAAGGAAGCTTTACAATCCACGACTTTTCGTTTTAAATTATTGACAATTCTTTTAAATTGTTGACCCTTTAAAGTTCAATAGCATCTACAAAAAGTGTGCGATGACTATAAAAGTACTATATTCTGATTTGGGGGGAGATGCCCTACAATCCACGGCTTTTAGTTTATAAAAAATTTGTTGAAAATTTCCGAATTGACCCTTTAAAGTTCAATAGCATCTACAAAAAGTGTGCGATGACTACAAGAGTACTATATTCCGACTTGGGAGGAGATGCCCTACAATCCACGGCTTTTAATTATTATAAACCTGCAGGGCTCTTAGATCCATTAACTCAGGTCAGTTAGAAGAGTCCATCGACTAAACTAAACATGGCAATTCAGCATTTAGCACTAATGCTGCATGAACTGGAATGAACTTCAAGAAGACCTCAGACGTGTCACAAACGGATCAATCCGTTTCATACATTTTTCTTTTCTTATCTGCTTTAATATTGTATTTCTTAATTGCTTATATCTGTTAATTTACTTGTTCTTTATTTCTCCATAAAGCACATTCAAATGCTTCTAAGTATGGAATGTGCTATATAAATAAACTTGCTTGCTTGCTATAATAATGTCAATTAATATTTGTAATAACTTCTATGAAAAGTGTGTCATAACGATTAAACAGTTAGAATCTGTCAATGAGAATCTGTTCATAATTGGACTCCCTGGTTAAATAAAAGTAAAATAAAATCATTGTCATATGTTTTTATCCATTTTGTCTATTTCTGATTAAGTAAAGCTTACACTTTTTAGGAGCATTGCTACATAATATTACACAATAATAATTACCTACATACAAAGCCAACCATACCAATAACATAACCCTAACCCAGACTAGACTTGATACTTTGTCACAATTTAATGATTCCATTGGAGACCTCTCCCAGGAAATCCAACAAACAACTGTGACTGGTGACCCAGTCACCATTATAAAATGTAACAATTTTATAAAAGCTGTTGTACTGTGTTTGACCTTAATCAAGCCTTTATAATCCTTGTGTGTGGCTGGTCATTTAGTCATTCAGTAGAGAAACAGCCTAAGGACATACACGTCATCGCACATTTTTTGTAGATGCTATTGAACTTTAAAGGGTTAATTCGGAAATTTTCAACAAATTTAGAATAAACTAAAAGCCGTGGATTGTAGGGCATCTCCCCCCAAATCAGAATATAGTACTTTTATAGTCATCACACACTTTTTGTAGATGCTATTGAACTTTAAAGGGTCAATTCTGAAATTTTCAACAAATTTAGAATAAACTAAAAGCCGTGGATTGTAGGGCATCTCCTCCCAAATCAGAATATAGTACTTTTATAGTCATCGCACATTTTTTGTAGATGCTATTGAACTTTAAAGGGTCAATTCTGAATTTTTCAACAAATATTTAATAAACTAAGAGCCGGGGATTGTAGGGCATCTCCTCCCAAGTCAGAATATAATACTCTTGTAGTCATCGCACATTTTTTGTAGATGCTATTGAACTTTAAAGGGTCAACTCAGAAATGTTCAACGCATTTTGAATAAACTAAAAGCCGTGGATGGCAGGGCATCTTCCCCAAGTCAGAATATAGCACTTTTGAAACTTAACCTCATCAGGAATCGATGCTGGTCACTCTCCTGAACCGGTAATTTTCACTAGTGAATAGGAATATCCACCGAATGTCCATCGTAAAACTAACTTTACCGCGCTCAATACATTAACTTCTCTCTCTTTTCAATATCTCTAAATCCGTTTTATTGGCATTAGAAACATTTGTGGACATTGTCAGAGCATGTGGAAAGTGGAAGCAAGTGGAAAATAGTATCAAAATAATATGTTATTATTACATTCATCTTAATTTAAACTTAACTTAAAAAACCGAAAAGTCAAAATACATGTAAAACATCACCTTTAGAGCTCATATTTTGATACTTTGAAGTACAAATGAATGTCAATAGAATTTACTCGACACATTAATAGCAGAAACACGTTTCAAAAATATGGAAAATCAAATATAAATGTAGCATAGTACATTTTATAGTAGTAATAGCAAGTATGCCTTAGTGCTTTTTACCCCACAATGTATTAATTTATTATTTATTTTTTGTGTATTTACCTTGGCAATATGGAGTGTTTTTTTTTTTTAAATCACTGTGTGAATTCCTCTTAACTCGTTTCGCATTATGTTGGTGCAATCCTAATTACCTGGCATGATGACACGTCAGTTATTGGTCTGTGGATCTGAATACATACAGATACACAGTCTATCTACAAGTACAAAGTTAGAATTGGGTTACAAAGATGGAGTCAAATAAGTCTAATCGTGGTGTGTTATTAATCATAAATATATACATACATACATACATACATACATACATATATATATATATATAAAACAACCTATATAAGCTAGCTATCCATGTGCGCTCATGTCAAGACCAACACTTACTTAACATCCTTCATTGAAAAGAGTAAAGGCTAAAGCAGAAGGACAGACGAATACGTTCTTACCTTCAGCAAACCAGTTTACGGTTACTTCCAACTTTTTTACATCGTCTTTGGCAGTTGACATGATGTAGGAACAGATTTCTCTCACGTTAACTGAACAACTAATATTATTCTCTCGTCTAATATTGATTTAGCCGTGTGGTGATACCGTTCTCCGGTGTTTCTAACAGGTGCACACGACCGCCACATTAACTGGGACATTAAGTTTACCTCAAATCAGGGGACACCTCCCTCCGAACCAATCACAACGCGCGTCTCCTGTTTCCTCGAAGAGAAGGAAAAGCGGCGAGTAAAGGGCGGATACTTTTCGTCAAATTAATCCTCACTTAATTTTGACTCTCATTGATTGAGTTTGTTGTCGATTTTGTGTCATTGTTTTATTATTTATGTTATTATTTATGTGTGTAGGAAACGAGAAGAAGAACGCGAGATGGACTGCCAGTGTACGTTTGTTGTCGCTGCGCGCGCTAGTGTCCGTTGGTGAGCACGTGGAGGTGGAGTGTCATTGCGCGTGAAAGAGACGCTGCACGCTGAGTTGTTCTACTCCACGCGCCCGGTGTTGGATGAACGTCGACGTCGCATATGTTGATAAACCGTCAACAACCTCTTCATGAACTTATGTCACTTTCTGATGAAAAGCCGTGTAACGTTGACATGATCATTTCGCATCACCTGTCCTGCATATCTAATATCATATAGACAGTTTATTGTTACTGCTTCGCTCTAATCTAGTGTGGTATCTGTTTGACACTTCTCAGAGGTTCTAATGTAATACTGGCAACTATCTCTGTTCAGTGCAGCTTTATTTCTAAACCGACATCTGTGTGCATACTGTCAGAGAGGGTCCTGGTGCCACAGGGTTTCCTAGCACCATCCCCTCTCAAACCAGGGTGTGCCACAGGAATCCCCCCGACTGAACCAGCTGTGACTGGGTGCCAAGCAGCTGTCAGCTCCAGATGGCACTACAGAGGAAGGCTCGATTCGGGGAGGGTGGCTGTCGAGCACCTACCGCTGTCCAGCAGGTTCTGATCCAACCCTATCCTCTGTCACCCACGCCAGACGGCGGCTGGCTGTGCCCAGCAACATGTACAGGATCTCTTTGGTATTAAAGGAATTGTCCATACAGTAAGTTAATACATCCATACACTGCTGTTTACAATCTATTATGGTCCGCTATTCCCCTCAAACACCATGTTTGAGCAGTAGGGCAAAGGGTGCACCTTGGGACACAGTTATGTATTTCATTTTGAAGAGAGCCCTTTCAGAAGTATTGCCCTCTACAACCTTGTCCCCTGACGTCAACACACAACTGCCTTGTGAATCTCACCCCCGTGCCAATTACCCACTCATCCACACACACAAACATACATACTTACACACATACACACATAAACACTCCCTGAACTCCAGATGGGGCTTGCTCCATTGGCTGCACTTAGCTTTTTGTAGTATTTTTAGTCTTGTTATATCTGGGGTCTGGTCCTGGCAGCTTGATGCAGAGTATATAAGCCCCATAACAGGGGCAGATCAGTCAGCCCGTCAGATAGAGCAGTTCTTCTACTCCACACAGAGAGACTTAGTTTACGTGAGGTAAGAAAGCCGCTGCTAATTCACAAATACATTGGAAATATCGGCTATATTGTATTGGCTGGTTGAATGCATAAGGTCTTCTGAACGGAAAATGCTGAAGTGTTACAGATTTTACTGTAGAAATCTGCATGTCATTTTGGATTGAGGCGATTGCTGAACGTCTGATATAGGAGGTTGAATATATTCGGACATTAGGATGGTGTCATGTAGCTTTTGTCATGGCTACAACAACGCATATACTAATAACTGATCAAAAATATGTTTCGTTATTTCTGTTGTCTGCTCCTTCCAGGGATTGACGCTATGTCCCCACAATAATGTCCGACTCGGCCGTCCAGAAGTTCTCTCTGGCCTTCTCTTGCGCAGATACCAGAAGGAGTCAGAAGGAGGGACCAGACCCTTCACCTCAGCCCCAACATGAAAGACCCGTCCTCAGGGTGGAGAAAGTCATCACAGACCGGACTTGGGATCAGACCCAGGAGAAGCCGAAGCTGACACCCAACGGACAGCTTAAGCCCGCAGGAGAACATACTAAGCCCCAGGTGGCGGGTGAAGGCCTGGGGGCTTTGCTGTCCCGAAAGGTGGTATTTGAGAAGTTCTCGGTGAAGGACAGCTCATCAGTCAAGATGTGTGTAAATGAGGAAGGAGAGGAGCAGCGTCCTGGCACCAAAAGACAGCTGTCCTTGGAGAGCGCTAACAGGACCGTGACCGTGGTGAAGAAGAGGGAAGTGAGGAGAGAACCAGACAAACCCAAGGCCCTCCCGGGACAGATCGAAACCCAGCGCCCGGGCCAAGCTGTGTTCATCAAGAGGAAGCTCCGTAAAGACCTGTTTTCCAGCTCAGAAGTTTTTCGCAGGGTGGACACGGACGCAGTGAAAGCAGGAAAGGAGGTGGGCTCACGACCAACTCGTATATCACCACATCATAGCTCCCAGACCAAATACAATATATGCACAGGGAAGTGGCTGGGAGAAAATTAGACAAAACAGCCGACTTTAGCACCACAGTCAGTCAGATGGAGTCAGCGGTTGTAGCCACAACACGGGCGGTCTGTGTGAAGGTCTGTGTGTTCTAGTGGAACAGCAGGGAGAGCCGATAACATCCAGCTCCTGCAGCTGAAAGCAAAAGACTCAGCCAGGCTAGCCTTCCTGCTGTACACACTGACCTTAACCTTCTGCAGACATAAACACGTAACACATATTGTTATAATCGTTGATTATATTTATTATCGTCATTATTATTGCTGTTAGTAATATTATTATTTGAAAGGTAGAACCTCTAACTCTGACTGACCTTGGGTCAGCTCAGGATATCTCTTGAATACTGCATGTAGCGGTTTAGGGAACAGATTCGGCTCGGGGGGGTGTTTATTGCTTAGTGTGTGTAGTGGGCCTCATGTTTATAATTTGGTGCTGTGTGTGTGTGTGTTTCAGCTGAAGGAGAAATGTGTTTTTGACATCCAGACCGTTGCTCAGAGAGTCACTCAGGGAGCCAAAACCGAGCTGGAGAGACTCAGAGCCATCTGGGTCTGGCTTTGTCACAACATTGGTCAGTAATTTTGGTTCACATTAAACACAAATCATTAATCACAACCATGACACAGCACAACCAATACTATTGGCAGTGTGTAAAAACATAAAATATATTACAACAAATCATTGTTCAACTGTAGAATTCCACTAAAATACACCTCGTCCAGAGTAAGAAGCTGTGCTGTCTCTGTGTTCTCTAGACTATGATGTTACTGGGTACCTGGGCCAGAGTAAGAAGCTGTGATGTCTCTGTGTTCTCTAGACTATGATGTTACTGGGTACCTGGGCCAGAGTAAGAAGCTGTGATGTCTCTGTGTTCTCTAGACTATGATGTTACTGGGTACCTGGGCCAGAGTAAGAAGCTGTGCTGTCTCCTTGTTCTCTAGACTATGATGTTACTGGGTACCTGGGCCAGAGTAAGAAGCTGTGACGTCTCTGTGTTCTCTAGACTATGATGTTACTGGGTACCTGGGCCAGAGTAAGAAGCTGTGACGTCTCTGTGTTCTCTAGACTATGATGTTACTGGGTACCTGGGCCAGAGTAAGAAGCTGTGTTCTCCTGAAGAGGTGATCGCTGCGGGCAGAGGACTTTGCTGTGGTTACTCCAGTCTCTGTACTGAGCTGTGCAGGTAACAACACAGGAGAACCTCAGCTATAACTACAGGTTCTTTGCCACGACCACCACCATCCCTACCTTATATATAAGTACATAGTACAAGTATATACTCAGTCACAGTAACCCCATGCCTACAGGGTGGTGGGCATCGAGTGCCTTGAGGTGCCAGGTCACAGTAAAGGCATCGGTCACCGACGGGGTAGAAGCCTTCAGGGGGTAAAGTCGGACCACCTGTGGAACGCAGTCTGTCTGGGGGGGCAGTGGTACCTGCTGGATGCCTGCTGGGGAGCAGGGAGGGTGGACATGGACACCAACACCTTTATCAACAGGTGAGAACACTGATGGACTGGATATCGATTAGTAGGATTTGAAATTACTTTTTTGTTACATATTTTTTTATTAAGTATTTGGATAGTCACACATGTTTTTTGTCGCATGTACATATTACAGTACACATTTTGTACATAGTGTGGAAAAAGTATGCATACAGAATATATTCAGATTTACACCCGTTTCTATAAGGCTCCACACTTTCCAGGAAGTCCAAGGAAGTCTCTGCAGACCTCTGATATTGTGTAGGGTTAGGAGATTTGCGCTGGGCAGTAACATTCACACGCTGTGAATGATGTAAGCAGATCAGACCACTCCATCAATAGTAGTTTGTTTGAAAGTAGCTTTCTACTGTCTGTAGGTTTGATGATTTCTACTTCCTGACGGAGCCAGAAGACTTCATTGACTCACACTTTCCTGATCAGGAGTCATGGCAACTACTGGCAACACCGATATCTCTGGAGGAGTTTGAGAGGCGTGTCTTCAAGACCTCGTCCTTTTACACCCTTGGACTCACCCTGCTGCAACCCAAACACTGGAGTATAGTCACAGGTGGGAGGACTAAACCAAACACTGGAGTATAGTCACAGGTGGGAGGACTAACCCAAACACTGGAGTATAGTCACAGGTGGGAGGACTAAACCAAACACTAGAGTACAGTCACAGGTGGGAGGACTAAACCAAACACTGGAGTATAGTCACAGGTTGGAGGACTAACCCAAACACTGGAGTATAGTCACAGGTGGGAGGACTAAACCAAACACTGGAGTATAGTCACAGGTGGGAGGACTAAACCAAACACTGGAGTATAGTCACAGGTTGAAGGACTAACCCAAACACTGGAGTATAGTCACAGGTGGGAGGACTAACCCAAACACTGGAGTATAGTCACAGGTGGGAGGAATAACCTAAACACTGGAGTATAGTCACAGGTGGGAGGACTAACCCAAACACTGGAGTATAGTCACAGGTGGGAGGAATAACAAAAACACTGGAGTATAGTCACAGGTGGGAGGACTAAACCAGACACTGGAGTATAGTCACAGGTGGGAGGACTAACCCAAACACTGGAGTATAGTCACAGGTGGGAGGACTAACACAAACACTGGAGTATAGTCACAGGTGGGAGGACTAAACCAAACACTGGAGTATAGTCACAGGTTGAAGGACTAACCCAAACACTGGAGTATAGTCACAGGTGGGAGGACTAACCCAAACACTGGAGTATAGTCACAGATGGGAGGACTAACCCAAACACTGGAGTATAGTCACAGATGGGAGGACTAACCCAAACACTGGAGTATAGTCACAGGTGGGAGGAATAACCTAAACACTGGAGTATAGTCACAGGTGGGAGGACTAACCCAAACACAGGAGTATAGTCACAGGTGGGAGGAATAACTAAAACAATGGAGTATAGTCACAGGTGGGAGGACTAAACCAGACACTGGAGTATAGTCACAGGTGGGAGGAATAACAAAAACACTGGAGTATAGTCACAGGTGGGAGGACTAACCCAAACACTGGAGTATAGTCACAGGTGGGAGGACTAACACAAACACTGGAGTATAGTCACAGGTGGGAGGAATAACCTAAACACTGGAGTATAGTCACAGGTGGGAGGACTAAACCAAACACTAAAGTATAGTCACAGGTGGGAGGACTAACCCAAACACTGGAGTATAGTCACAGGTGGAAGGACTAACCCAAACACTGGAGTATAGTCACAGGTGGAAGGACTAACCCAAACACTGGAGTATAGCCACAGGTGGGAGGACTAACCCAAACACTGGAGTATAGTCACAGGTGGGTGGACTAACCCAAACACTGGAGTATAGTCACAGGTGGGAGGACTAAACCAAACACTAGAGTATAGTCACAGGTGGGAGGACTAAACCAAACACTGGAGTATAGTCACAGGTTGGAGGACTAACCCAAACACTGGAGTATAGTCACAGGTGGGAGGACTAAACCAAACAATGGAGTATAGTCACAGGTGGGAGGACTAAACCAAACACTGGAGTATAGTCACAGGTTGAAGGACTAACCCAAACACTGGAGTATAGTCACAGGTGGGAGGACTAACCCAAACACTGGAGTATAGTCACAGGTGGGAGGAATAACCTAAACACTGGAGTATAGTCACAGGTGGGAGGACTAACCCAAACACTGGAGTATAGTCACAGGTGGGAGGAATAACAAAAACACTGGAGTATAGTCACAGGTGGGAGGACTAAACCAGACACTGGAGTATAGTCACAGGTGGGAGGACTAACCCAAACACTGGAGTATAGTCACAGGTGGGAGGACTAACACAAACACTGGAGTATAGTCACAGGTGGGAGGACTAAACCAAACACTGGAGTATAGTCACAGGTTGAAGGACTAACCCAAACACTGGAGTATAGTCACAGGTGGGAGGACTAACCCAAACACTGGAGTATAGTCACAGATGGGAGGACTAACCCAAACACTGGAGTATAGTCACAGATGGGAGGACTAACCCAAACACTGGAGTATAGTCACAGGTGGGAGGAATAACCTAAACACTGGAGTATAGTCACAGGTGGGAGGACTAACCCAAACACTGGAGTATAGTCACAGGTGGGAGGAATAACAAAAACAATGGAGTATAGTCACAGGTGGGAGGACTAACCCAAACACTGGAGTATAGTCACAGGTGGGAGGAATAACAAAAACACTGGAGTATAGTCACAGGTGGGAGGACTAAACCAGACACTGGAGTATAGTCACAGGTGGGAGGACTAACCCAAACACTGGAGTATAGTCACAGGTTGGAGGACTAACCCAAACACTGGAGTATAGTCACAGGTGGAAGGAATAATCTAAACACTGGAGTATAGTCACAGGTGGGAGGACTAACCCAAACACTGGAGTATAGTCACAGGTGGGAGGACTAACCCAAACACTGGAGTATAGTCACAGGTGGGTAGGACTAATCTAAACACTGGAGTAGAGTCACAGGTGGGAGGACTAAACCAAACACTGGAGTATAGTCACAGGTTGGAGGACTAACCCAAACACTGGAGTATAGTCACAGGTGGGAGGACTAACCCAAACACTGGAGTATAGTCACAGGTGGGAGGACTAACCCAAACACTGGAGTATAGTCACAGGTGGGAGGACTAATCCAAAATGTAATTTAAAATAAGGCAAAAAGAAATGTCAGATTGATATGTTCATGAGAATCACCCATGTATTCTGATTGACGTTTACACAGAGGATGGGGAGGCCACTGTGTCTCTGGGATCGTCCAGATCAGTGTCGTTCACCTACGAGATCACCAGGCTAGGTGTTCCGCAGCAGGACCTCCAGGGCGGAGCTCCAGACTCCTCTGGCCTGCTGACAGTCTCCCAACGGGGGATGAAGCTCAAGCTGATCCCCCCTGCCAAGGGCTCCTATGACATTAAGCTGTTTGCCCGTCCTGAGAAGGCCACGACCCCATTTAGCTGGGTGTGTTCCTTCACCCTGGCGTGTCAAACCCCAAAGGCTTCAGAGGAGATGCCCCAGAACCCCTTCCTCTCCTGGGGCCTGCAGGCTCAGGCGCGGAGTCTGGGAGTGACGGGGACCAGCCTGGGCAACGGCAGCCAGGTTATAGTGGTAGATGCTGGGATGTTGGAGCTGGTCCTGCAGACCTCCAGATCGTTGATGGTGCTGTGTGACCTGGTGCATCCTGGTCTGGACCCGGATCTGTCTAAACGCTGCCTAGCCACTCAGATAGAATCTCACCGCCTGACTGTCCATGTCCTCTGTCCTTCCAGAGGGTTTTACCGCCTCTCTGTGTTCGTACGGGACTATGAGATGCCAGCCGTCAAGTTCCAGAACGCTGCGAACTTCCTACTCCACTGCAAGGAGCAACCGGTCAGCGTAACCAGTCTGTTCCCACCCGGCCTGGGGTCGTCCTGCGGCCCGGGGATACGCACCGCGGACGCCGGCCTCTCCAAATTCAGCCACACGGGGGCGCTGGTCAGCACGACACAGGGCAAAGTCAACATCACCTTCCACACGCCGCGGGAGCTGGATCTGCATGTCACACTGTCACGAGAGGAGACCAATCAGAAAGCTGCGCTATCTGTAGAGGAAGCGGAGGCACAGCAGGAAAGCTGGCAGCCTCCGGCGCCCACACTGGCTCGCCATCTCTTCCTAACCTACACGGATAGTAAGGTGACAGTAAGCGCCAATCTGCCTGATGTGGGGGTCTACCGGCTGGGTCTGTATGGCAGGACCTCCCCGGAGGGGGACTTTAGCCAGCTCTGTGACTACATCCTAAGAAACAGCTGTGAGCGGCGTCAGCCTCCTTTTCCCACCACCTACTCCGCCTGGACCCAGAACAGGGGCAGCGTTCTGTTTGAGCCCCGGTCAGGGTTGCTGGAGGCCGGGACGTGGGTGTGCTTCAGGGTGAGGGTTCCAGGGGCACGCAGGGTGGTGGTGGTGGCGGGGGACACCAGGACGGAGCTGAAGACAAATAAGAGCCGGGTCTGGGAGGCGGAGGTGTTTAGCGGGGCAGGGAAGGGTCTTACACAAATCAAATTGGCCGCTGACACAGGAGAGTCAGCTGACATGGCTGTCATGATGACTTACAACATTCAGGGGGTGGACAGAGAACAGACAGAAGAGTGAGAAAGGGGATTGGTCTTCTTAGATCAGGGCCATAGAGACTGACGGGGTTAAACAGATAGACATTTGAGACTTACTGGGTTATGGGGATATACAACTGACTGGGTTATAGACATTTGAGACTTACTGGGTCATGGGGATATACAACTGACTGGGTTATAGACATTTGAGACTTACTGGGTTATGGGGATATAATATTGACTGGGTTATGAAGATGAGTCTGTGGGGATTACGATTAAGAGGAAAACACTGTAGGATGACTCTGTGATAGAGGTTAGGGGCTATTTTCTAAATGTCTACATCAATGCTGTTTTAACAACAGAGGTAACGTCTGCAAAATAATAAACTGAAAATGTAAAATGTGGAAATTCAATGTACTATGGATTTATGTATGTTGTTCAATGGATAAATACAAATAAATAAAGATATTTGCAGATGATGCACATTGTATTCTGTAACTGCTGACTTTGGACTAGGAGACTGACCCTAGAAGACTGACCCTAGAAGACAAACTCCGAAACAACTAACCCAGGGACAACTAACCTTGTAACAACTTACCCAAAGACAACTAACTCTCTAACAACTAACCCTGTAAAAACTAACCCAAAGACAACTAACCGAAACATTACTAATCCTCTAACAACTAACCCAAAGACAACAAACCCTATAACAACTAACCCAAAGACAACAAACCCTATAACAACTAACCCTGTAACAACTAACCCAAAGACAACAAACCCTGTAACTAACCCAAAGACAACAAACCCTATAACAACTAACCCTGTAACTAACCCAAAGACAACAAACCCTGTAACAACTAACCCTGTAACAACTAACCCTATAACAACTAACCCTATAACAACTAACCCTATAACAACTAACCCTGTAACAACTAACCCTGTAACAACTAACCCTCTAACAACTAACCCTCTAACAACTAACCCTCTAACAACTAACCCTCTAACAACTAACCCTCTAACAACTAACCCTCTAACAACTAACCCTGTAACAACTAACCCTGTAACAACTAACCCTGTAACAACTAACCCTGTAACAACTAACCCTCTAACAACTAACCCTCTAACAACTAACCCTCTAACAACTAACCCTGTAACAACTAACCCTGTAACAACTAACCCTGTAACAACTAACCCTGTAACAACTAACCCTCTAACAACTAACCCTCTAACAACTAACCCTCTAACAACTAACCCTCTAACAACTAACCCTCTAACAACTAACCCTGTAACAGCTAACCCTGTAACAACTAACCCTGTAACAACTAACCCTGTAACAACTAACCCTATAACAACTAACCCTCTAACAACTAACCCTGTAACAACTAACCCTGTAACAACTAACCCTCTAACAACTAACCCTCTAACAACTAACCCTCTAACAACTAACCCTCTAACAACTAACCCTGTAACAACTAACCCTGTAACAACTAACCCTATAACAACTAACCCTCTAACAACTAACCCTGTAACAACTAACCCTGTAACAACTAACCCTGTAACAACTAACCCTGTAACAACTAACCCAGAGACATTCAACCCCAGTTGTGTCTGGCTAAAGGCCAGTGGGCTGTGGTGTTAGTTGTAAGGTCTGCAGGTCCATGTAGAGGGAGTAATAAATGTATACATGTTGCTCATAATAGCATCACTAAAATAGACTCCACTTCTGCTTCAGTAAAAATATAACAATGGCAGACTGGGGCTGAGACAGATTGTGTGTGTTATTGGGTTAGGGCGTGGGGGTGGTAACAGGGCCTCCGAGCCACTGGGGAGGACCTGGCGACACGGAGGTGGCCCGGGAGAAAAGCAAGGAAGGGTGATGTCAGAGGTTAAACATGTAGGGTATTGTATGAAGTTGGCACCGCAACAAAGAAATACACAGAGACATGCATACACACACACACACACAGTCAGGAAAGGGAGGTCTACAGCGGCCTGGGCTGACTAGTGGTTTAACAGAACCAGATTCCTCTGATTCTCTAAGATCAGTTAGATCACTTTAATGCTCCAACATGGGCTTACCAAACCCCACTCTCCAGAGATCAGGGTCAGTGCTGATACAGGGATGGGACAGACCAACAGAGTCCATGTCATCACACCATGTGACTAATTCAAGTCTATGTTGAGCATCGATTTGAATTTATCTGAACACTGTGGGACACACACAGTGACGGTATCACACAGTACTGTAGTCTATTGACAGCTGTCATGGAAATAAAGCACAGTTAGTGAACCAATCATGTCCACATACAACATGTCTTTCAGACTCCACAGACCAGCTTTATTCTAATATTACATATCAGACAACTATAATAGAGACCTTCATTGATAAAGGTATTATAACCCATTTATAAAATTAATACCAACCATTTATTAATGAAGTTAATATCACCCACTTATTACGGTCGTCCGTGTATTAATAAAGGTAATGTCACCAATTCATTAATAAAGATATTAAATAAATTACCATTCATTAATACAGTTAATGTCACTCATATATAAATTACCTTAATACCTACCATTTATTAATAAATGTAATGTCACCCATTTATTAAAAACATTATCCCATTGTCTGGAACTAGAGATGTGTAGATCCAAATCAGATTATTTATTTTTTGTAAGCATCCACAATAACATGAGGCATGTGTATGTTCATTTAATGTGATTAATGCAAATTCTAAAGTGTTCTGGCTCCTGAATAAATGCATGTTTGACACATTTTTCAGAAAACAGATTTGCATGACTAGGTGCAAACTGAACTTCAAAGTGCTAATTATACATATAATGTTGAAATAATCTGATAATTATGTATCAATGAAATAAAGTCTAATATACAATGAAACACAAGGAGGTACTAATGAACCATATAAATATATTTTAATGGGTTACTTGGTGCAATAAATACCACAATAATATTATAAAAGCATCAGTCACAGGAAAAAACAAAAGTTACAGTAGTTTTGTGCAAATGTGATTCAATTAATTTCACATACTACTCTGTGAACATCACCAAAAAAAAAAGATTACAATACAATATTTTGGCACGTATCAAATTCACTTTACCAAATTCCTTTTTCAGTATATTAGATTCCAGATAAAAACGTTTTTAATCAGTATATTAATTGTACTAATATAATCACAGATCATTCCTATTGATCGTCATATGTTAATGTTATAACATTATAGAGGTGAACAGGTAAGCCCTTTTTTTGATGCAATTTGACCACGTTCATGACTCAACATGTCATAAACATATATCAATGCTGTATCAGCAAATAAATAGATTTTTCTAATGGAATCGTTTTCTCAATTGGGAAATTAGCTTAAGATACCAGACCCCTAATCACTATTGAACTCTCAGCTTTGTTTAAGTAAACACCAAGACAGCGGATATGGTATATGGCCATATATGTATACAGCTCAAAGCAGTGGTATATTGTCCATATACCACAAAACACAGTTGCCTTGTCATCAAATCAAAATATATATTTTTTAACCATGGTATAATGTCCAATATACCACAGCATTCAGCAAATCAGCATTCACAAATGAAACAAGCTAGTATATGGGAGTCTACTTTCGTGTACCTGACATAAAAGCTTCCTACAACCGAATTATTATTCAATGTTCACCTTTAACATCTAAAGGAGAGACCAGCATGACTGTTGGGGTTGGGGCACTAGAGAATACTGGAGGCCTGAGACATATTTGGTCTAGGAAACATCACGGTGACCACAGGTGACATCATTTCTGTATTACAAAACAAAAAATTGAATTACTTAAAAAATATCAGTTTTCATCAAAAGTGCATACATACGCTGGTTCGTCAGAACCATGCAGCCAATCTTCAAAACTAAAAATAAACAAACGTGCTCCTATTCCTTCGATTTAAAATTGGTGAACACCAAACTTTGTTTTTGTCCTATAACTTCAGCTACACACTGCAAGCCTCCACATAGATAATGAAGACAACACAGCCAGAGGGTTGAGTAACAGCTCCGGCAGAACCATCAGTTCTGCTCCGAGGTACAGAAGATGTCCTCTGGAGGGCTTCCGGTCAGAGGTGGCCTCCAAAACAAGCATCTGAACAGTGTTCGTTGCTAGTGTAAGACAACCATTTTCTGACCCGTACAATGGATACTAGTAAAACCGCTACCACTTTCTTTGATTTGGACGGCCTTTATCGGGAAATACATTAGTATGTGGTTTGCATCCCCACTACAGTTTGTCAAATGTATTTCCTTGCTGAATGTGAGCCCTCAAGTGGCCTCTCCTGAGATTACTGCCCCCTCTAGCTCAGTAACACATTGTTCGAAGAACAATATCACATGGATTAAATCCTTTCACCAACACTGTTTAAGGTAGCCTGGCAACAGCTGTTTGTACCATCATGTCATTAAAAACAAGTGACCTGACAGCACAGACTGCTACCAGGCTTTTTAGGACGGTTCCTTGCACCAATAGCATTTGAGGACGGTTCCTTTCACCAATTGGGCTTGAGGACGGTTCCTCAGCCCCACCCACCTCATGTATATGTAATAGCAGTACTCAAAAGAGCAAAGGGTGAGTGAGCCTTAAACAACTCTTTCTTAGCCGTACATCAACGGGCTTAGGCACTGCTGGACCAGAGAAAACAACCAATCAGTTTCTCTGGTTTGATTTCTATTTTACGACTCAATCTGTTATTGTTTCTCCAATAAATGGTACGACAAAAAGTAGCATTTGTAGCATTTTCACTGTATAGATCACATCATTACAAAAATACTCCGGTGAGGTGTCTTTGAGGTAATTCAATTTTCACCAGATATATAAAATAAATGTGATTATTTTCTATTGGTTGTACCAGTTTGGTGAAAGACAATAGTATCAGAATATATCGTTTATAATAAAATCTAACCTAACACATGCAGATAGTGTGATCATATGTGCTACTAAGCAGGGTTAATATCACAAATGTTCAAATGAATAACCCGGTAAAACCCTTTAAGGATGATTAGCTGTAGACCAATCAGTGTGTCTGTTTCTAGCACACTGTGGAGTCGACCAATCAGTGTGTCTGTGTCTAATTTCACTGCGAAGTCGACCAATCAGTGTGTCTGTGTCTAATTCCACTGCGGAGTCGACCAATCAGTGTGTCCGTTTCTTGCTCCACTGTAAAACAGCACAGTGGCTCGGTTTCCTAACATAGACCACAAAGGCCTATTTTGGCATCCATGTAACCGCCTGTAGATGACTAACGTCAGCTCTGTGTTTGTGTGTCTAAACTAAGACAGGTCTCTGTGGTATTGTCCAACTTCACAAGTACAACCAACAGCACGACTGCAATCACTTAAAACAGACAGGCTGACAGACGGGGGAGCTTAGGCTTCCTTGCTGTGGCTTACGACAACATGGTAATATCTTGTGTCCATCTCATCTCCAGCCAAAACTGAGACGGACAATGGCGTTTGTATTTCATTAGCTTGTCCTTAAAGGGTTTCGTAAAGGCAGTTACAGAGTACATATTAAAACAGAGTACAATTGCACTTGATAAAGTTAAGGAAAGATCCGGATTGTTGGAGTGACACGACGTCCGTCTGTGCCTCTCCAGTTAGAACCTTCACTAAGCAGATTGAAACATGCTAGGGTGGTAATACGTGAGAAATACTATCTGGGTATAGATCTACGTCTTGCTGAGGACTAGTATTCTCTATCTAATATAAGGCATGGGAGGAATTGGATATGGCTTGTCGTGGTATAGATACTGTATGAATGGGTTGAACGGCCAGCCAGACAGATATACAGGATTATACTGCTTTATGGACAGACTGGGCCAGCAGTGTCTATGTGGGGTTTTGGAAGGATTGGGACATAAGGACCATCAACATGGAATACTGTGGAAAACCATGTGTAGTTTTCCATTTTAAGAAAGGCAGAGTCGCCCAGCAACACAATCTTATTGAACATTTAGATCATTTTAAAATGGCCTCTACTTCATGTGGCCAAAATTTCCACCAAGCTAATTCATATTGACACTGCTGCCCCCGTTCCGATTAGACCTTCAAGGCTGTTATGTGAGAGAAGAAAACATGCTGATTTGGCCTACTGGAACAGCTACTGGAACAACAACCGAGAAGAGAACCACCAGCAGTGGTTACTAGTATTGCATTTTTAGTACTGGTATTAATGCATCTACTGCAGAACAGGATTACACTACACAAGAGACCTGGGGTAACATGTGACACACACACACACACACACACACACACACACACACACACACACACACACACACAGGGAACATAGTCAGTCCCATCTCCAGGATCACACAGCACATTAACCTGAGGGAACATGCAAGCCATCTCCATACATCTATCAGAAGAAGTGGAAGCAGCTTAAGTCCCAACTCCAGGAACGTAATATGGTCAACATCACTACGAATATGTCTAACCCGAACTCTTGTCCCAACACTAACCCCTCAAACCAAACCCTCTTGAACCAGTCACACATTTGTCCAACTCCGACCGGTACATTTCAGACCAGGCCCATCCCAATGAACCAATCCACACCATAAATGTAGGACCATGTAATTGCAAAAGGGGAGGAGTCAGGATGAGCTCACACCGCATTGTCATTGACATTACTGACAACCACCCACACCAAACCACGATGCCTACAGTGGATGACAGTCTAGTATTTACATTTTCTATTAGAGTGTGTAGCTAATGTTTCCAATAATATTACTTTAGTGTCACTAGTGAACTGTGTAGCTAATGTTTCCAATAATATTACTTTAGTGTCACTAGTGAACTGTGTGGAGCTAATGTTTCCAATAAGATTACTTTAGTGTCACTAGTGAACTGTGTAGCTAATGTTTCCAATAAGACTACTTTAGTGTCACTAGTGAACTGTGTAGCTAATGTTTCCAATAAGATGACTTTAGTGTCACTAGAGAACTGTGTGGAGCTAATTTTTCCAATAAGATTACTTTAGTGTCACTAGTGAACTGTGTAGCTAATGTTTCCAATAAGACTACTTTAGTGTCACTAATGAACTGTGTGTAGCTAATGTTTCCAATAAGACTACTTTAGTGTCACTAGTGAACTGTGTAGCTAATGTTTCCAATAAGATGACTTTAGTGTCACTAGAGAACTGTGTGGAGCTAATGTTTCCAATAAGATTACTTTAGTGTCACTAGTGAACTGTGTAGCTAATGTTTCCAATAAGACTACTTTAGTGTCACTAGTGAACTGTGTAGCTAATGTTTCCAATAAGACTACTTTAGTGTCACTAGTGAACTGTGTAGCTAATGTTTCCAATAAGATGACTTTAGTGTCACTAGTGAACTGTGTAGCTAATGTTTCCAATAAGATGACTTTAGTGTCACTAGTGAACTGTGTAGCTAATGTTTCCAATGAAACTGCCAGCTTCATTATTCAGGCCAGTCCTTCACAGCAGCATATTCAATGATTCCAGTACTGCCTCCACCTACTCAGCAACAACACAGAGACACTAAGAGCTGCTCATCAACTAACAGGTGGGCTTTGGATCGGATTACAGGAGTCCAGAGGAGTTAGGTGAGTGTTTCTTGGGATACCCACAAGGGAACCCACTAGGAACCAGTGGAACACTGCCAACTGCCAGGCTACAAATAGAACCAATTATTGTGGCCCATTGGACACCTAGCTAGCCCCTATAGGTAATGACTGACACTGAAGGAAGCTGAGCTAAAGCGAGGCAGTTTAATTATCATACATCAGATGGGTAAAGCTTAACTTAATCCACACACACACATTCCTATAACTGGGTATATATGATATTATACATATGATTTCATATTGTTATTTCTACCTCAGCAGTTGTGGTGGTGGTCAGTTGAGGACATGTCGTCTGATCCCAAGCCCCCAGCCCCTTCCCCCAAATCACCCTCCCACCCCCACAGATGGTCCCAAACCCTGACCCCTGGCTGCTTTAGGGATCAAACAGGTCATGGTGGCTTTGCTGCTCCAGCTGATGATTGAACTGATCAACCTGTCTGTTGGTCTCTTCAACGTACTCCTCTATGAACTGCTCCATGTCTACAGGTACAGGATGTAAGGACAGCAACACTCACCCTGGCCTGTCACAGAGCAGGAATAACATCCCATACTGACCTGCCACAAATCAGGAATAACATCCCATACTGACCTACCACACAACAGGAATAACATCCCATACTGACCTACCACACAACAGGAATAACATCCCATACTGACCTGCCACAAATCAGGAATAACATCCCATACTGACCTACCACACAACAGGAATAACATCCCATACTGACCTGCCACAAATCAGGAATAACATCCCATACTGACCTACCACACAACAGGAATAACATCCCATACTGACCTACCACACAACAGGAATAACATCCCAAACTGACCTACCACACAACAGGAATAACATCCCATACTGACCTACCACACAACAGGAATAACATCCCATACTGACCTACCACAAACACATCATTAAAAGGATACGTGGATGGAAGTTCTTCTTATCTCCAAAGAAGCTGACATACTGGTGTCCATTATAGAAGAAGCCTGGAGGCAGAGGGTCCAGATGTCTCTTCACCTAAACACACACAGTGAGACAGATCATTAATATTAAACAGTCAGACCTGATACTACGGTCCTAAAATGACTCGTATGGATGTTAGCAAGGACATGCTATATTGTATAACATTACTCACATGGATGGTTGTGATCTCCTGAGGGGAGAGTCTCATGATGTGGTTCTTCTTTACCTCCTTCTATAAAATAAGATAGTGACCGGCCTCGTGTTACATTGAGATCACAGGCGGTGACCGGCCTGTTAGATGGCATGACTCAGTATTGTACCTGTTTAACACACAGTCTGAGCCAGTCCTTCATGGCCTCCTGGGTCAGGGCCACTCCATGGAACAGCAGGAAGCACCTAGACACCCCCTGGTCACCCTGGGGTTGGTCTCCCTGGGGTTGGTCACCCTGTTGCTGGCTGATAGTCAGGTAGCCAGTCACAGCATTGTAGCCGACCTCCATCACCTTCTCAGAGTCTACAGCAAGAACATGGAGGATCTCAGTGACAGGTCTTACACCTGGTCTACTGTGGCAGCTACATACCAGGTGGCATGTTGACCTTCACCCAACTAACAGTCATCCATCTAACTTTAATCTCCTCATCCTTCCACCCATCTTTCCAGTCATCTAACCTCCATCCAGTTATGCATCCACCTAACCTTCAGCCATCATCCATCCACCCATCTAACCTCCATCCAGTTATGCATCCACCTAAACTTCAGCCATCATCCTTCCACCCATCTTTCCAGTCATCTAACCTCCATCCATTCTTTCAGTCATATATCTATTTCCTCTGGATAAATTGTAGAATGAAATTAACGTGGACCATTCAATGATAAACATGAATCAAAATAATAACTATGCCTCAAAATGAATGCTAGTAAATAGTGAGATTACATTAAAGGTAACTTAAAACCCACATACAGTATTGAGAAACACACCAAAAACCACAGCAGCTCCAGAATCATTCAACATCCAAAATCAACCATCTGCACTCTGAAACTATATTTTAACCATCTGCACTCGTCTCACTCTGCACTCGTCTCACTCTGCACTCGTCTCACTCTGCACTCGTCTCACTCTGCACTCGTCTCACTCTGCACTCTCTCTTCATGCAACAACGCCACAGAAACGTCTGTATGAAGAAAGTGAAGAGGAACCAATAACAAATAAACTAATAAAATTAACTAAAAAAAGAGTGTGAGTAACCAAACCAGTGAATAGTGAAAGAACTCGACTCTTAGAGGTGTTTCCTACCGTCAGTTGGTGATACCTGCCATGATGGCAAACACTTCTCTAATAATTCCCACAACTATGAACGCAAATACAGGTTAAATATGTACCAAGCAAGTTACATTCATTCAGCAGAACAGGAATACATGTCAGATACACCTGTGTTGAATACGGAGGAGTAACACCATGGTTAACATCAGCATCATACAGAGTAATGCTATTATGTATACAATGAGAAACCCTACCAGAGAGGAGAACCCTGCCCGAGATATGGTAGATGTTTCCTGTGAAAGGGTATGGTCTCAAAGCTGACTTGATGGCTGTGGGGAAGAGAGAGAAAAGAGATTAAAAGCGTAAAAGCCTTTACTGTATTTATACTGTGTACAGCATCTCAGAGCAAACGCCATGGTCCGCAGAGAGCTTCCAAATCATCAGAGGGATCACATTGTTGAAAGATATCAAAATAATTTCCAAAGCATTAGATATTCCATGGAACACAGTGATGAAGGCATTAACAAGTGGAAAAAATATGACAAAACACAGACATTACCAAGAATTGGACGTCCCTACAAAATTAATGAAAAGACCAGAAGAAAACAGATCAGGGAGGCTTCCAAAAGGCCTACAACAACATTTAAAGAGCAGTTGGAACTTCTGGCAAGTACTGGCTGTGTGCTACATGTGACAACAATCTCCCGTAATCTTCATATGTATGGGCTATGGGGTAGGGCGCCAAGGCAGAAGACTTTTCTTATGAAAAACATCCAAGCCCGGCTGAAGTTGCAAAAACAAACATCAAGTCTCATAAAGCATTTGGGCAAATGTGTTATGGTCTGACGAAACCAAGGTTGAACTTTTTGGCCATAACACCAAAAGGAATGTTTGTCGCAAAAACAACACTGCACATCACCCAAAGAACACCATTCCCACAGTGAAGCATAGTGGCAGCATTCGTGCTTTGGGGTTGATTTTCCTCAGCTGGAACCAGGGCCGTATTCGGGGCGAATGGAATTCTGAACATTTCCAAATACAAGGCAATTTTGTCACAAAACCTTCAGGCATTTTTTAGAAAGCTGAAGATGGAGAGGAATTTCACCTTTCAGCACGACAACGACCAAAAGCACACAACCAAATCCACAAAATGCGTGGTTTCACCAAAAGAAGAAACTTTTTGGAATGGCCCAGCCACAGCCAGGCCTGAATCCAATTGAACATCTGTTGGGTGATCTGTAGAGGGCTGTGCACAGGAGATGTCCTTGCAATCTGACAGGTTTGGAGCGCTTTTCCAAAGAAGAGTGGGCAAATATTGCCAAGTCAAGATGTGCCTTGGTAATAGACTCCTACCCAAAAAGACTGAGTTCTGTAATAAAGTGCTATAACAAACAAACAAAGTATTAGTTTAAGGGTGTGCACGTTTATGCAACCAGGTTATTGTAAGGTTTTTATTTTTCTCTCTCAACGATTTCACTTTGTTTTTCAATGGAATTTTGCACGTTATAGCTCACATTTAAGGTGGACAAAGTTATGATATAATTTATCTTACTCACTTTTTTTTACATCACAAAACCTAGCATTTTAACATGGGTATGGACGTTTTTTATCCAATCTCGGTGTAGAAGAATTCTGAATTTGAACACTTAAGATAAGCCAAATGCTGCATTAACTGTTTAGTGTATGTTCCCGAAGTGTAGAACCGACCCAGTCTCTACTTTACAAATCAGGAAAAGAGTGGACTGTGTTTCAGGGAGTGTTGCGGGTCAGTACCTTTACAGCGGGTCAGGAACAGAGACCTCTCCAGGGGCCGGCTGAACTCCACACACTGTTGGATTAGTGAAATGGGCCCTGAGCCGGTACAGAACCTGCCTTGACACCTGACAGACAGACACACAGACTTATCACACTGATCTTCCCAGTCTGGGACAGAGTGACCGTCTGAGCTGGACTTAGACCTGAGAGACACACACACACACACACTGGTGTTCGAGATCAGAGAGCAGACATCGTGAGGGGAAACAGCATCACATGGACCAGGTCCTGCCTGGTCGCTAAGAGTCCCGCCTGGCCGTTTAGTCTGAGTGCACGGCCAAGAGCTTGTTAGAGCTGTCTGCCAGCGATGTAGTGCAGAAGGGAGCGGCAGCTGCTGGAACATAAGAAGTCCTGAGGGGCTTCACTTCACAGCCTTCAGACACTGACACTGCCACAAGACCAGGCACACAACTGGAATACACACAGGCTAATTAAACTGCAGGAATTCAGGTGACGGTAGGGGAGCGAGCTACAGATCAACAACAACCATCTGTCCTTCATCAAAAAGCAGCTTAGCCTGGGCTCCCAGAGCCATGTATGGAGCGAACAGAGAAGACACCAATGGAGCTACACTAAAATCAGAAAATGACACGCTAGGGTGGTTAACGGAGGGAATATCCCTCTGGTTAATTGGACAACCTTAGCATGTTTTATTTCGGAGGGAAATGCTACAAATGAAGACTATGTAGTCTTTCTGTTCTAGAAATTCACATTAGCCATTGCATATGAAGAAGCTACTCTTCCTAGGGTAAAACATCAAACACATATTGATTAAATTAGTACACGCAATAGAAATACATTAAAAAAAATAATTCTTACTACTAATAACAAATTATTTTAAATAACGTACGTTCAAAAGGTCACGAACTTCAAAAGGCTGAGAAATGTCATATCGCACATTATATTGTGTGCTCTGATGTTACACAAGCATGCCAAACACCTGTCAATCCGTATGACCACTTTGTTTCCATATCATAAACAGTGTTCATGTTTACAAGTCGTGAGTGGCTCCGAACAGATGGGTCTAAGTTTGTCTATTGTGGTGACAGCGTGCAATGCACTCATGCCATAACTCCACTGTATGTAGAACAAACGATGACCGGCTTCTGTTAAGTGCCTTGTGAAAGAACCCTTCGCCCGCGAGATTAAAACTTAAAGATCAAGATTTTTTTAGTTGGCATGACGACAAAATTGATTGCGCTCAGCAGGCAGGATTCCCCAATGAATGGATGATCGGCTCATTGCTACATTCTATACACTGGTGTTTAATGTTCAATGAATATAGGCTGATTCCAACTAACGAGGTGTCATACATGTCTCACTGCCTGCCATGTCCTTATTAATAATTACAGCCAAGACCACAGTAAAAACAGAAGGAGTGAGAATGTGGGCCAGGAGAAAACAGAGATTAGAGTAAATGGAGGGATCATCTCACCAGCCTGGGTAGAGCAGGTAGCGGGCTCTCAGCATCTGAGTCTCTGAGAAGCTGTTCTCGGACAAAATCATCTTCACATCCTCGTTCCTGTGGACCGGACAGGGAACCATAAAAAACCCCCGACTGACAGACTTTGGATAGAAAACAATTCAGACTGAATTGGCCTAATCTACCTGGTAACAGCTCCTCTCTCTGCATGAACAAAGGCAGCGTTGGGATTGGATGAGCGTAACAGCTGTTGTATGTTTTGGTAGACAGGGTTGTTTCGTTCTGCTGTGGGGCCGGTGAAGACAATGGTACTCACTATCCCCTGGCTGCACTGCTCCATCAGCTTAGGGAAGACCAACCTAGAAGAGACAACAGACAAGGACACACTGAAATCACACACAAACAACAGCTTACTCACTTTAAAGGGGAGATAGTTAATCAGGTCTTTTTCTACCTCCCCAGTCATTCTCTGTGTGTCCAGTATGATGGAAGCTAGATGTAGATTCAAAAGATAATGCCAACTAGCGTTACCGCAATGACTGGCAGTCTACAAAAACCCTTTATCAAGAAAGCAAACACATACAAATTATATCCTTATTTTAATCATTGGCAAAATAATGAACAATCCCTGCTACGTAATGGTGTAAGAATCACTTCTAATAGTCATGTTATTTTCTTCATTGTCTATCTTCGCCAGCTGTGTTCTAGGATTTACTACCATTCAACATTTGTCTGCTACAACGGAAAAAACTTTCGTAATGTATCCAGTTAGTGACAATGTACACGTTTTGAAAACAGATTTTTTTGTCACTTGTGACATTTTTTTTAACCGCTACGCAACCCTGCCACTATTACAATGATTACCGGTAAATAATCTTTTTCTAAAAATCTTTTATATTGTAGATTAAACTCTAAGGAGAGACATGGTCAGCTGAAAGAGTGTTTTAGTGGCGCGTACCTGTGTTCCATGAACGAGCTGAGGGGGTCAACACAGGCTGTGACCGCTCCAATGGTGAAACAGGACTGGACTACATGGTCTGGATGAGAGAGAACTGCCTGCACAACATCTAACACATCTGTACACCTACAGAAACAAAAACAGAGAGAGTCAAAGAAGGAAGACAAGGAGGGGAGATGAGAGGAACAGAGACAAGGACACAGAGATGTGAAGAGAGACAAGGATAGGGCCAGACAGAAATGGAGAGTGAGACAGAGAGATGGAGAGACAAGTAATGATATAGAAAATACACCAACGACTTTTACTGCAGGTATATTTGTAACTCATTTTTGTCAAATGTTTTGAAGTATTAAAAAGCCGTTTCCTAAAGGAGCTAGCAAGTTCGATGTAATTATCTGGGTTATCAAAAAACATACTATTGCAGAGGCAGTAGACGGTTTCTACTAAAAAAAGTTAATATTCAACTGATTGAGTAGAAAGTAATATGCCAGAATGATTTTCTTCATGCTGCCACAAATTCTAAAGCCATTATAAGTTTGTGTCAGAACACAGAAAACGCCGCACTAGTAATTGAGCAAACAGAACTACGGGCAAAATGCACATGCAACTGTTGCAAGTGAGGAGTCACAAGTTATCTGTTTTGTTGTGGGAGTCGTACCCAGGTGTGAGAATCAGTAGGCGGGGTTTCCCTTCAGGTGATCTCTGTTTCTCCAGGAAGCAGGACAGGTAGCGCTGCAGGTGGAAGGCTGAGAACATAGCACTACTGCTGGGGCCTGACTGGTACACCACCCACCTAGTTAGACACACACACACAGTTAAATGTTCACCTTTATGAAAACATACTGTCTATTGACCAGAGCTGTGCTCGAGACCACCTAAAGCGAGACCGAGACGAGACCGAGACCGAAGGGGGCCGAGACCGAGACGAGACCGAGACCGAAGGTGGCCGAGACCGAGACGAGACCGAGACCGAAGGTGGCCGAGACCGAGACGAGACCGATACCAAAGGGGGCCGAGACCGAGACCAGTCATATCAACACTAAATAATATGACATGTTTTTGGTCCAATGACCAATGTAAAAAAAACACTTGACCAACAGCATCAGATCATCTACTGTGTTGTCATCCTGAATTAAATGAATTTTATTAAAAGAGTATGTAGGCCTATTTATTGTCTTATGTAAACATAAAATACGAAAATAAAACCATGATTTTAAAATGCACAGGCTATGATATTAAAATTTCCAAAAATCGAATAAATGAAAATCCATCAAACTGTATGTCCTATGTTGATGTAGTAAATGCTAACACATTTTAGATCACAAGCGACTTGCAATCAAATGATTTGCGCATGATTGGCCGATAAACAAATCTATTTATAATTATTTATCCGTCCACAGGCACGCAGCTTCAGTTGTTTGTCTGCTTGAGCAGGACACGCAAACGAACCGGTTGCACTGCGCACAGTGTTCATTATTGTTACGAGTGCACATGAGACAGCAGCAAACTAACCCGGTTGAACTGCGCACAGTGTTCATATAGATCAGACCAAAACCCTTCCAGTTTAATAAAGATCGGACCAAAACGGGTTCAGTTTCATATAGATCGGACCATAACCGTTCCAGTTTTATGCTCTTTCTGCCGTATGCCCCCGGACTTATGTATGTCCCACGTCCTTCTGTGTGCATGAGTAATTTCATTTATCGCCCATTTGTAGTTAGCCTATTAATAATTATTGTTTATATTCGTTTAATTTCGATACAAAACAATATTTTGTTGAAGTCTCTTGTAGGCTATATGAATACACTGTGGTTCATTCGTTATTAATTATTGAGTGCAATAGGCGCACGACACATGAATGGGGCTGTATGTATTTGGCGGAATTCGTTCTGTTTATTTAGTGAAACATATTTCTTTATAAACGTACCTCTTTTTTTTGTAGTTCAACCAAGCCAATCAGACTATTGTCTATATGTGTTCTCGTAGTATTTGTCTGTGTATCGCCCATTCAACCATTGCCATATAGGCTCAGTGAAGTGTGATCGGTGTCTGGGTACCGCAATTAGGGTACCAACGCCCAGCGGCGTGGGATTTTGGCGACAGGAAGGCAGTTTAGGTATCAAAAAACATGTAAATAGTAGTTTTATATATTGTTTGGTTTGTGATTTTGCAATTCTGAAAACGGGACAAGGTAAAATGCACGTATTTAGGAAAAGTCATGGAAGGACGTCGGCTGTAGCTTTTCAACATTATGTATGTATTTTAATTACTAACCGCTGTGTGTTTTCGGACAAATTATTTATTTGTGCTCAATGTACTGAATATAGGCAAAACGAATATATTGGCTGATTGTGCAGACATGATCGAGCATATGTTTAAGATTGAAGTATTTACGTGAATGGGTGCACCCTCTAGCGACGCTGGGGGTGGGCTTTTCTTCAAAAGTAGATAGCCATTGGCGGGATAAGCCACATCAGAAAAAAACAGTCTGACTCTGGACGAAATACAGCCAATGGAAATACAGCCTCTACATGTCATACTTAAATATTTTTCTAGAAAAAATTGTGGAGGATAATTTCTACGCTGGTCTCGGCTGGTCTCGGAAGAATTTACGAGTCCTTACTGTCCGAGACCGAGTCGAGACCGAGTCCAAATGTAACCGAGACCGAGACGAGACCGAGACCTTAAAAAAGTGGTCTCGAGACCGGTCTCGAGACCGAGACCGGTCTCGAGTACTACAGCTCTGCTATTGACTACACTTATACAATCACATATTGCCCCTTTACTACACTGTCATGTGCCTGGACTTATATTAAGTATGGCTGTGTTACACTAAATAATGTAACTCTCATTGTAGTTTTGCTACTAAAGCCTTGACAATCTGGAAATGACAGGATAGGGAGTTCATCGTTTTGGTGTGACACAGGGACACATTATATTGTAGTTTTATTGACTGCCCACCTTCTTCCCTCCCTGTTGAGCTGAACTAGGAAGTCAGCCAGCCTGTCCTGATGGCTGCCTGGCAGTCCAGAGAGGATAGTTATAACCACCTGTTAAGGATCAGAGTCACAGCCAATCAGTGTCACAGCCAATCAGAGTCACAGCCAATCAGAGTCCTGCACAACCTATAACATGTCAGCTTACACACAATCATTTAATTGACAGTAAGCATAGAGCCGACTGACTGACATTCAGTCATCTTAGTAATGGAGTGCTGGCCACCTTGTCAGTGTGTCCTGCCAGAGGGTTGCTCATGTCTGATGTGGGGAACAGCGCTCCCAGGTGGTCGTTCCTGATTGGCTCCTGACCAACACTACTCAAAGCAAAGTGCTGCAACAACCTGGAAGAACACACAACACGACCATTGATGACATAGTGTGTTTAGGTAGTGTATACTAGAGAATGT
Organism: Dallia pectoralis; assembly: GCA_029465975.1. Taxonomy (NCBI): domain Eukaryota; kingdom Metazoa; phylum Chordata; class Actinopteri; order Esociformes; family Umbridae; genus Dallia; species Dallia pectoralis. The sequence goes on along the minus strand of CM055757.1, from coordinate 4,509,603 downwards.
GTTTAGGTAGTGTATACTAGAGAATGTGTTTAGGTAGTGTATACTAGAGAATGTGTTTAGGTAGTGTATACTAGAGAATGTGTTTAGGTAGTGTATACTAGAAAATGTGTTTAGGTAGTGTATACTAGAAAATGTGTTTAGGTAATATATACTAGAAAATGTGTTTAGGTAGTGTATACTAGAGAATGTGTTTAGGTAGTGTATACTAGAGAATGTGTTTAGGTAGTGTATACTAGAAAATGTGTTTAGGTAGTGTATACTAGAAAATGTGTTTAGGTAGTGTATACTAGAAAATGTGTTTAGGTAGTGTATACTAGAGAATGTGTTTAGGTAGTGTATACTAGAAAATGTGTTTAGGTAGTGTATACTAGAGAACGTGTTTAGGTAGTGTATACTAGAGACTGTGTTTAGGTAGTGTATACTAGAGAACGTGTTTAGGTAGTATATAATAGATAATGTGTTTAGGTAGTGTATACTAGAGACTGTGTTCTAGGTAGTGTATACTAGAGAATGTGTTTAGGTAGTGTATACTAGAGAATGTGTTTAGGTAATATATATTAGAGAATGTGTTTAGGTAGTGTATACTAGAGAATGTGTTTAGGTAATATATATTAGAGAATGTGTTTAGGTAGTGTATAATAGACATGGTGTTATAAGTAGTGTGTAATTACATGTCCTGCTCAGGAACCCGGGAGTATGAGGTCTTCAGGCTGCCTCTGCGTTTGGCCACAGGAGGGGCGTGTCCGTCATGCAGCTGCTGCAGTCTGGACAGACTAGAAAGACAAGGATATCAATGTCAGAAGTAATAGTAACAGATTGTGGCAAAACCAACAATAACAGAGGAAGTAGATTGATCGTGGCAGGAGTTACAATAACAGCGGAAGTAGATTGTTTGTGCCAGGAGTAATAATGAGAGAAGACAAATATTGAGCATCGGTAAGTTTACAATGGTAGTTATTAGAGTGATATGTTATTATTATTACATGTTCCTCTGATCCGAGGTGAGCTGCTCTCTGTTCATCAGCTGCAGAGAGAGTCCAGAGTCTGAGCTCTGCCAAACTGGCAGCACCTGTCACACAACATATGAATACCGACAATTAAAACGTATTAACATTATATACACAACGTCCAAGTAACTGATTTGTTATATTGCATTTGTTGGATGAAAACATCAATCTGGCCAATAACGTATTAAGAAATGTGTCAAAAGATTACAGTAAGAGGTTACTATAATACCGAAGCCAGTTGCGCTGTAGTATATAAGAAGCTGACATCTTCGCAAGCAGTTGCAGTTTAAACGTGACGTAACATTGAAAACCATCAGGCATGTGAAAACACAATGCAAATAGTGAAGACAAAGAAGACTTAAGTGTCACATGGGAAAGCAAATACTTGTGTATCCACACTGACAGGGAAATGCTTACGGTACGGAATCGTGTAGAGATGTCAGTATGTAAAGCATCTGCCGATTTACTATCCAAATAATGTTACCTCTTTTACATATTAGAGTGACCCATAGACCTGTGAATACAAGGTGACCATGGCTGGCTAACTGACCTGTGAGTAGAAGGCTCTGTGAGTAGGGCTGGCTAACTGACCTGTGAGTAGAAGGCTCCGTGAGTAGGGCTGGCTAACTGACCTGTGAGTAGAAGGCTCTGTGAGTAGGGCTGGCTAACTGACCTGTGAGTAGAAGGCTCCGTGAGTAGGGCTGGCTAACTGACCTGTGAGTAGAAGGCTCTGTGAGTAGGGCTGGCTAACTGACCTGTGAGTAGAAGGCTCTGTGAGTAGGGCTGGCTAACTGACCTGTGAGTAGAAGGCTCTGTGAGTAGGGCTGGCTAACTGACCTGTGAGTAGAAGGCTCTGTGAGTAGGGCTGGCTAACTGACCTGTGAGTAGAAGGCTCTGTGAGTAGGGCTGGCTAACTGACCTGTGAGTAGAAGGCTCTGTGAGTAGGGCTGGCTAACTGACCTGTGAGTAGAAGGCTCCGTGAGTAGGGCTGGCTAACTGACCTGTGAGTAGAAGGCTCCGTGAGTAGGCCCTGGCTAACTGACCTGTGAGTAGAAGGCTCTGTGAGTAGGGCTGGCTAACTGACCTGTGAGTAGAAGGCTCCGTGAGTAGGGCTGGCTAACTGACCTGTGAGTAGAAGGCTCTGTGGCACTCAGATGGCAGGCTGAAAACTAGACATTGGTCGTCACTGTGTAGAGGGAAAGGCAGGTGGGACAGCAAAGCAGCTTCATACTCCACAAACAGCGCTGCCACAATGCTAGTCGGGTCCTGGGAAAATACAGACACAGAGAAATGAGGACACAGCTCTTCAATACAACACATTATAATGCCAATATTTGTCTAAGAAGATGTCATGGCCATGTGCCGTTTCTTCGCACCTGTGAGCAGTGGACGTGTTTGAACCACCTGAACATAATAATGAGTAGGGGTGTCCACATCTATGGACTATATAGTGTATGAGGACACAGTGGTGTCCTATATGAAACCATATAATAATGATTAGGGGTGTCCACATCTATGGACTATATAGTGTATGAGGACACAGTGGTGTCCTATATGAAACCATATAATAATGAGTAGAGGTGTCCACATCTATGGACTATATAGTGTATGAGGACACAGTGGTGTCCTATATGAAACCATATAATAATGAGTAGAGGTGTCCACATCTATGGACTATATAGTGTATGAGGACACAGTGGTGTCCTATATGAAACCATATAATAATGAGTAGAGGTGTCCACATCTATGGACTATATAGTGTATGAGGACACAGTTGTGTCCTATATGAAACCATATAATAATGAGTAGAGGTGTCCACATCTATGGACTATATAGTGTATGTGGACACAGTGGTGTCCTATATGAAACCATATAATAATGAGTAGAGGTGTCCACATCTATGGACTATATAGTGTATGAGGACACAGTGGTGTCCTATATGAAACCATATAATAATGAGTAGAGGTGTCCACATCTATGGACTATATAGTGTATGTGGACACAGTGGTGTCCTATATGAAACCATATAATAATGAGTAGAGGTGTCCACATCTATGGACTATATAGTGTATGTGGACACAGTGGTGTCCTATATGAAACCATATAATAATGAGTAGGGGTGTCCACATCTATGGACTATATAGTGTATGAGGACACAGTGGTGTCCTATATGAAACCATATAATAATGAGTAGAGGTGTCCACATCTATGGACTATATAGTGTATGAGGACACAGTTGTGTCCTATATGAAACCATATAATAATGAGTAGAGGTGTCCACATCTATGGACTATATAGTGTATGAGGACACAGTTGTGTGTGTATGAAACCATAAGGTAAACCATGGTAGTGTCCCAAATGGCACTCATTAGGACTAAAGCGCCATAGTGACCAGGGGTAGGTTCTGGGTGGAAAACGTACCTGGTTGTAAAACTTGATGTTGCTGATGAGGCTTGTGGGCAGAGTGATGCTGCCGTATTGAGGATGCAGAAACAGGATGCCCGCGGAGAAGAAACTCATCTTACCTTGAAGACAGAGGTACTGGATTCAAGATGAACAATATTCACAGATTTTTTGTAACTGGCCCACGGAGTAATTAACTGATTGCAAGGCTGGTTGGTTGGCAGAACGATTGACTCACTGGCAGTATAATTGGCTGTGTGAATCCCTGGTTGAATAATTAATTGACTGACTGATAGATGGACTGAGAGGCTAACTGGCAATCAAAGACAGAAGCAGCATGTCTCACCTTCCTCAGGAGTGGAGAGCTGGCTGTTACAGTACACATGGGCGGCGTCTGATACAGTCAGAGAGCTGCCCAGACAGGTTCGGTTCTCCTCCTGAGGATTAGACACACTATATGAATAAACATGGTAAAAGACAATCTAGTTAAAAAAGTGTTCATATATATCTTATGTATTCATGTATTCATATATATATTCATGTGTGAACTGTAAAGCCTGTACTGTTATGAATATGTGTACTGGAACAGCCCTACTACATACATATAAACAGACTAGACTGTTATGAATATGTGTACTGGAACAGCCCTACTACATACACATAAACAGACTGGACTGTTATGAATATGTGTACTGGAACAGCCCTACTACATAGACATAAACAGACTGGACTGTTATGAATATGTGTACTGGAACAGCCCTAATACATACACATAAACAGACTGGACTGTTATGAATATGTGTACTGGAACAGCCCTACTACATAGACATAAACAGACTGGACTGTTATGAATATGTGTACTGGAACAGCCCTAGTACACACACATAAACAGACTGGACTGTTATGAATGTGTACTGGAACAGCCCTACTACATACACATAAACAGACTGTACTGTTATGAATGTGTACTGGAACAGCCCTACTACATACACATAAACAGACTGTACTGTTATGAATATGTGTACTGGAACAGCCCTACTAAAGACATAGACATACTGTACTGTTATGAATATGTGTACTGGAACAGCCCTACTACAAACACATAAACAGACTGTACTGTTATGAATGTGTGTACTGGAACAGCCCTACTAGATACACATAAACAGACTGGACTGTTATGAATGCGTGTACTGGAACAGCCCTACTACACACACATAAACAGACTGGACTGTTATGAATATGTGTACTGGAACAGCCCTACTACACACACATAAACAGACTGTACTGTTATGAATATGTGTACTGGAACAGCCCTACTACATACACATAAACAGACTGGACTGTTATGAATATGTGTACTGGAACAGCCCTACTACAAACACATAAACAGACTGTACTGTTATGAATATGTGTACTGGAACAGCCCTACTACATACACATAAACAGACTGGACTGTTATGAATATGTGTACTGGAACAGCCCTACTACACACACATAAACAGACTGTACTGTTATGAATATGTGTACTGGAACAGCCCTACTACATACACATAAACAGACTGGACTGTTATGAATATGTGTACTGGAACAGCCCTACTACAAACACATAAACAGACTGTACTGTTATGAATATGTGTACTGGAACAGCCCTACTACATACACATAAACAGACTGGACTGTTATGAATATGTGTACTGGAACAGCCCTACTACATACACATAAACAGACTGGACTGTACTGTTATGAATATGTGTACTGGAACAGCCCTACTACACACACATAAACAGACTGTACTGTTATGAATATGTGTACTGGAACAGCCCTACTACACACACATAAACAGACTGTACTGTTATGAATGTGTACTGGAACAGCCCTACTACACACACATAAACAGACTGTACTGTTATGAATATGTGTACTGGAACAGCCCTACTACATACACATAAACAGACTGGACTGTTATGAATATGTGTACTGGAACAGCCCTACTACAAACACATAAACAGACTGTACTGTTATGAATATGTGTACTGGAACAGCCCTACTACATACACATAAACAGACTGTACTGTTATGAATATGTGTACTGGAACAGCCCTACTACAAACACATAAACAGACTGTACTGTTATGAATATGTGTACTGGAACAGCCCTACTACATACACATAAACAGACTGGACTGTTATGAATATGTGTACTGGAACAGCCCTACTACATACACATAAACAGACTGGACTGTTATGAATATGTGTACTGGAACAGCCCTACTACAAACACATAAACAGACTGTACTGTTATGAATATGTGTACTGGAACAGCCCTACTACATACACATAAACAGACTGGACTGTTATGAATATGTGTACTGGAACAGCCCTACTACAAACACATAAACAGACTGTACTGTTATGAATATGTGTACTGGAACAGCCCTACTACATACACATAAACAGACTGTACTGTTATGAATGTGTACTGGAACAGCCCTACTACATACACATAAACAGACTGTACTGTTATGAATATGTGTACTGGAACAGCCCTACTACACACACATAAACAGACTGTACTGTTATGAATATGTGTACTGGAACAGCCCTACTACACACACATAAACAGACTGTACTGTTATGAATATGTGTACTGGAACAGCCCTACTACATACACATAAACAGACTGGACTGTTATGAATATGTGTACTGGAACAGCCCTACTACAAACACATAAACAGACTGTACTGTTATGAATATGTGTACTGGAACAGCCCTACTACATACACATAAACAGACTGTACTGTTATGAATATGTGTACTGGAACAGCCCTACTACATACACATAAACAGACTGGACTGTATGCCTCCAATAAGTAAAATCTAGCAAACATGAGAATATGTGTTGTAGTCCAACCTTCAGCAAGAGCTGGGCCTTCTCAGATTGCTTGACATCAGACTCCACCTAAAAACAAGAATACAGAGTTTCCATTCTGTTAATAGCAGGCCAATACAAGCCCTGGAAAAACAGACAGGAAAAGAAAAGACAGGAGAGGAGAAAAGGCAAGAGAGAGGCAAGACAATACGTACCAGCCAGCACACGTATCGAGGCACAGCTGTAGTCAGGATGGTGTAGCAGCTGTTTGAGGTAACACTTCCATCTACAGGAGAGAAACAACATCACAGTTACACAATGGAAGAACATTGCATGCAGTCTGCCATTTGTTAAACAGTAACACAATAACACCAAGGATGAGAGAAGGAGGACTTAATAATATAAACTGCGTTCCAGTAAAACCTGTAGCAGTGCCACCAGGATCTACCTTTCTGTTGGATGTTGATGCTGGACTCCAGAAAGGACTCAGAAAAGACTACAGATCCCAGGTCTCCTCTCCCTAACAACAGGTCTGGGATGTCGTACACAGACATGGATGCCTGGAACACACAACCACGCAATTATGCAAAACTCTGGCCCCTAATATTTTACCCTGGACCCTGGAGTACCAACACAGTTAAAGCCTTAGGTCAAAAGTCATTACATAGAGTCCTAACACAGTTAAAGCCTTAGGTCAAAAGTGATGACTTACAGTTTTCACCATGAAGCATCTCTCATCTTTACTTAGAGGAATGATTCTGAACAGCAAAACAAAACAGTTAGCGCAGGCACAAGTCAACTCAAAGCCAACTGATTATTAAACTATACATCAGCAATCTTCTGGAGAGCTTAAAGTTATCCACAACCAGACACCCACCTGCCCTCACTATTCACAGCTTGTATTTCGAATACACTTTTAGATCTGAGAGAAGAAAACAACAAGTCAAACTCTTCCTCCTGGTTTAGTTTGTCCAACACAAGACACCAATCAGATGAATACAGTACCTGCTACATTCTACTGAAAGGTGTGGTGGTACCTGAGAGCAGACCGGTACTGGGCCAGGTGGAAAGAGTCCAGAGTCAGCTGAAAGGTATGCTCGGCTACGTCCTTAGCCTGAAAACGCACAGGCATTTCAGTTAGTAACAAGACACCCATCCTCATCGGATGTTTTAGAAGGCCTTACAGACAAGTCTGAAACATCACCTTAGTAACACTGGAGGTGTTAGAAAAACACTTGATTCCTGCCAGGACTGACTGGACGGCTGCGGCATAAATTTGAGACAGGAGTCTGAAAACAGATATAATCAAAAGGTTACATTGTATTATTGTCTATTAGAGATACATTCAGAAGGTTACATGGTGTTATTGTCTAGTAGAGATACATTCAGAAGGTTACATGGTATTATTGTCTAGTAGAGATACATTCAGAAGGTTACATGGTGTTATTGTCTAGTAGAGATACATTCAGAAGGTTACATGGTATTATTGTCTAGTAGAGATACATTCAGAAGGATACATGGTGTTATTGTCTAGTAGAGATACATTCAGAAGGTTACATGGTGTTATTGTCTAGTAGAGATACATTCAGAAGGTTACATGGTGTTATTGTCTAGTAGAGATACATTCAGAAGGTTACATGGTATTATTGTCTAGTAGAGATACATTCAGAAGGATACATGGTGTTATTGTCTAGTAGAGATACATTCAGAAGGTTACATGGTGTTATTGTCTAGTAGAGATACATTCAGAAGGTTACATGGTGTTATTGTCTAGTAGAGATACATTCAGAAGGTTACATGGTATTATTGTCTAGTAGAGATACATTCAGAAGGATACATGGTGGTATTATTGTCTAGTAGAGATACATTCAGAAGGTTACATGGTATTATTGTCTAGTAGAGATACATTCAGAAGGTTACATGGTATTATTGTCTAGTAGAGATACATTCAGAAGGATACGTGGTATTATTGTCTAGTAGAGATACATTCAGAAGGTTACATGGTATTATTGTCTAGTAGAGATACATTCAGAAGGTTACATGGTGTTATTGTCTAGTAGAGATACATTCAGAAGGTTACATGGTATTATTGTCTAGTAGAGATACATTCAGAAGGATACATGGTATTATTGTCTAGTAGAGATACATTCAGAAGGTAGTAGAGATACATTGGTATTATTGTCTAGTAGAGATACATTCAGAAGGATACATGGTATTATTGTCTAGTAGAGATACATTCAGAAGGTTACATGGTATTATTGTCTAGTTACATTCAGAAGGTACATTATTGTCTAGTAGAGATACATTCAGAAGAAGGAGTAGAGATACACATTCATGGTCAGAAGGTTACATGGTATTATTGTCTAGTAGAGATACATTCAGAAGGATACATGGTGTTATTGTCTAGTAGAGATACATTCAGAAGGTTACATGGTAGAGATACATTATTATTGTCTAGTAGAGATACATTCAGAAGGATACATGGTGTTATTGTCTAGTAGAGATACATTCAGAAGGTTACATGGTATTATTGTCTAGTAGAGATACATTCAGAAGGTTACATGGTAGTAGAGATATTGTCTAGTAGAGATACATTACATGGTATTATTGTCTAGTAGAGATACACATGGTATTATTGTCTAGTAGAGATACATTCAGAAGGAAGGTTACATGGTATTATTGTCTAGAGATACATTCAGAAGATACATTCAGAAGGTTACATGGTATTATTGTCTAGTAGAGATACATTCAGAAGGTTACATGGTATTATTGTCTAGTAGAGATACATTCAGAAGGTTACATGGTATTATTGTCTAGTAGAGATACATTCAGAAGGTTACATGGTATTATTGTCTAGTAGAGATACATTCAGAAGGATACATGGTGTTATTGTCTAGTAGAGATACATTCAGAAGGTTACATGGTATTATTGTCTAGTAGAGATACATTCAGAAGGATACATGGTATTATTGTCTAGTAGAGATACATTCAGGTTAAGGTATTATTGTCTAGTAGAGTATTATTGTCTAGTAGAGATACATTAGTATTATTGTCTAGTAGAGATACATTCAGAAGGTTACATGGTATTATTGTCTAGTAGAGATACATTCAGAAGGATACATGGTGTTATTGTCTAGTAGAGATACATTCAGAAGGTTACATGGTATTATTGTCTAGTAGAGATACATTCAGAAGGTTACATGGTATTATTGTCTAGTAGAGATACATTCAGAAGGATACATGGTATTATTGTCTAGTAGAGATACATTCAGAAGGTTACATGGTATTATTGTCTAGTAGAGATACATTCAGAAGAAGGATACATCAGAAGGTTACATGGTATTATTGTCTAGTAGAGATACATTCAGAAGGTTACATGGTGTTATTGTCTAGTTACATTCAGAAGGTTACATGGTATTATTGTCTAGTAGAGATACATTCAGAAGGTTACATGGTGTTATTGTCTAGTAGAGATACATTCAGAAGGTTACATGGTATTATTGTCTACTAGAGATACATTCAGAAGGTTACATGGTATTATTGTCTAGTAGAGATACATTCAGAAGGTTACATTGTATTATCTGGATGACAGGGGAGACAATTTAAAGCACATTTTGTTTTGTGAACTTACAAGAGTTGTGTTTTCTCCTGTTGCATGTTGTCATTGCCTGCAAATGATACAAAAGAAATTAGATATACAAATATTTACTTGTGTATAACAGAGCTGAGAAACTATACGTTATCTAGATGAAAGTTATGAGTACATTTTAATTGGTAGAAATTATAAGTATCGTTACCCAGATAAGGAATGTGAGTGGTTCCAAAGAAATAGGTCCTGGAACAGGCTATAGGTCCTTTTGGAGACACACACTGGAGAACCTGAGACAGAGGAACAATGAACGCAGGTTAGACCAACTCAGAACAAATGTTAGAAAACAAAGGAAAGTGATGACGCCAGTATCTCAGTGGGCCAGCAGCACTCACCATGTGTTTGGCCGGGCCCCCCTCTGGGCCAGTGCTACGGACCTGGTGTCCATCTGAAGGAAAGTTGAAGGAGTAGCTTTGTAGGTTCTCCATGGAGGAATGACTCCCAAACAACAACAAGGGCTGCCGACTTTTACTGCTGTCGGCGATGTTACTGGAGATAAGGCCATGAGAAAAATATGTCCGGAACACCTGTGGATTCAACACAGACATTTAAAGCCCTGTGGATTCAACACAGACATTTAAAGCCCTGTGGATTCAACACAGACATTTAAAGGCATGTGAATTCAACACAGACATTTAAAGCCCTGTGGATTCAACACAGACATTTAAAGCCCTGTGGATTCAACACAGTCATTTAAAGCCCTGTGGATTCAACACAGACATTTAAAGCCCTCTGGATTCAACACAGACATTTAGAGCCCTGTGGATTCAACACAGTCATTTAAAGCCCTGTGGATTCAACACAGACATTTAAAGCCCTGTGGATTCAACACAGACATTTAAAGCCCTGTGGATTCAACACAGACATTTAAAGCCCTGTGGATTCAACACAGACATTTAAAGCACTGTGGATTCAACAAAGTCATTTAAAGCCCTGTGGATTCAACACAGACATTTAAAGCCCTGTGGATTCAACACAGTCATTTAAAGCCCTGTGGATTCAACACAGACATTTAAAGCCCTGTGGATTCAACACAGACATTTAAAGCCCTGTGGATTCAAAACAGACATTTAAAGCCCTGTGGATTCAACACAGTCATTTAAAGCCCTGTGGATTCAACACAGACATTTAAAGCCCTGTGGATTCAACACAGTCATTTAAAGCCCTGTGGATTCAACACAGACATTTAAAGCCCTGTGGATTCAACACAGATTTTTAAGGCCTGTGGATTCAACACAGACATTTAAAGGCCTGTGAATTCTACACAGACATTTAAAGCCCTGTGGATTCAACACAGACATTTAAAGCCCTGTGGATTCAAAACAGACATTTAAAGCCCTGTGGATTCAACACAGTCATTTAAAGCCCTGTGGATTCAACACAGACATTTAAAGCCCTGTGGATTCAACACAGTCATTTAAAGCCCTGTGGATTCAACACAGACATTTAAAGCCCTGTGGATTCAACACAGATTTTTAAGGCCTGTGGATTCAACACAGACATTTAAAGGCCTGTGAATTCTACACAGACATTTAAAGCCCTGTGGATTCAACACAGACATTTAAAGGCCTGTGAATTCTACACAGACATTTAAAGCCCTGTGGATTCAACACAGACATTTAAAGCCCTGTGGATTCAACACAGACATTTAAAGCCCTGTGGATTCAACAAAGTCATTTAAAGCGCTGTGGATTCAACACAGTCATTTAAAGCCCTGTGGATTCAACACAGACATTTAAAGCCCTGTGGATTCAACACAGATATTTAAAGCCCTGTGGATTCAACACAGACATTTAAAGCCACGTGGATTCAACACAGATATTTAAAGCCCTGTGGATTCAACACAGATATTTAAAGCCCGGGAAAATGTAATACAGACATTTAAAGCATCTCATAGTGGACACCAGATTGCTTGATACCAGATCAAACATCCAATTTAAGAAAAATGTAGAATGGTTGATTTGCGTTTGTGTGAATGTTTGAATGTATATCATGCAAAGAAAACATGTGTCTGTGAAAGTGTAGGTAACATAGAGAGACTGTGATTTACCTCCCCTGCCTGAGCCTCAGAGAGCTCCAGGATGGACAGATGGCTCTCAATGTCAAAGCTGGAAAAGAAACTGCTCCACTGCTTCTCAAACAATACCAGGTCCTTAAAGAGACAATATCAAAGTCATTAGGCAGGTTTCAGCAGACCCAGGTAGAAAATAAACACAGTGGCATGTGTTGATATATGTACCTCCAGTAGCTCCATGAATGGAGCTCCACAACTCTTGCCTGTTCGAAACTCCACTACGGAATCATTCCTCTACGATGATCACCCGTTCCTCCTCTCCTAGCACCCCTTCTATCTCTAGCACTTCCCCCTGCTCCCACCCGGGAACAATGTACTTATTGCCTTTTTGATGTGTGTTTTAGCTATATGTGAAATGCCTGCACTTATTGTAAGTCGCTCTGGATAAGAGCGTCTGCTAAATGCGCAAAATGTAAATGTATGGTATGGGTGCCACTTGCCCCATCAAATTACTACAGAGATGCAAGTTTTACATTTTTATATTGCAATTTGGCAATAGTATCCCTTGTGCCCCACATATTATTTCTACAAATCATAATGACTCCTGAAGCTGTTCTGACGTTCTAGGTTTTGTAGTTCTATAGCCTATTTTAGAAAGAAATTGCATAGTTGGTGCACAGTTAGTAGGATAAACAATAGGAGGTAATTGTCATAACAGATGACCCATTGTGTATTACAGCTGCATTTAAAACAGGTGGTTGAAATCATCAATGCACCCGGTATATAAGAGACCCAATAAGAAGAATATGGACAATATTTCACAGCTAAAAGAGATATGCAAACACTCTGCATTGCATGTGCATAAGGACATCCTTACATGTAGTAGACTGCCCATATACCACTTCCTTCATTACCTCAGTGAGGAGGGTGTCCTGGGAGATATCATATGGTATTACCTCAGTGAGGAGGGTGTCCTGGGAGATATCATATGGTATTACCTCAGTGAGGAGGGTGTCCTGGGAGATATCATATGGTATTACCTCAGTGAGGAGGGTGTCCTACGAGATATCATATGGTATTACCTCAGTGAGGAGGGTGTCCTAAGAGATATCATATTGTATTACCTCAGTGAGGAGGGTGTCCAGGGAGATATCATATGGTATTACCTCAGTGAGGAGGGTGTCCTGGGAGATATCATATTGTATTACCTCAGTGAGGAGGGTGTCCAGGGAGATATCATATTGTATTACCTCAGTGAGGAGGGTGTCCAGGGAGATATCATATGGTATTACCTCAGTGAGGAGGGTGTCCTGGGAGATATCATATGGTATTACCTCAGTGAGGAGGGTGTCCAGGGAGATATCATATTGTATTACCTCAGTGAGGAGGGTGTCCTAGGAGATATCATATTGTATTACCTCAGTGAGGAGGGTGTCCTGGGAGATATCATATTATATTAACCTCAGTGAGGAGGGTGTCCAGGGAGACGGGGTCCAGTCTGGTGTAAATCTGCCACAGCTGTTCACTGATGTCCATCAGCTGAACACAAAACACATGCGTATTCACATTACAATAAACACAACACACATTAGAACGGGGTGCGTACACATCCTCATTTGTAACAATTCATCCTCTCGTGTATACCCCAGGTAGACCCACCTGGCAGCAGTGGAAAAAGAGGAAAGAAGACACAGCAGCCTGCCCCTCACGTTCTACATTAATATTACAATAATGTTAAACTATCATCTTCTACTAATATCTGGTTATACATGTCCGCTAGGCCTTAGAACCAACTCAATAACCTCAAAAGTCCCCCCCCCCCAAAAAAAAAATAGGTACAGCCAAATAATTAATAGAGAAAACTGGCCAACCTGATATTTCATAGTGAAGAAACATCCTCTACCAATGCCATCCAGAGCGAAGGCCTGAATTATGGGCCACTTCTCCATCATAAACATGTCAAACTTCTGGATGTGGCCTGAAACAGCATGGTTTCCACATCGAAACACGGTTTAAATATTTGTACTTAAACAGAAACAGACATGACAGGTCTACATATTGGCACGTGACAGGTTTGATGTATATGATGATAGCGAGTCTCACCCTGGCAGCTGTAGGGAACACCGATAAGGCTGCAGTCCTGAACCATGTTCACAAAGCTGGAGATCTTAAACTCCTCCGCCGCTTCCTCATCTTCATACTGAATATAGGATTGCTCATGTAAACAATCAATTGCTTTACACACAATCAAGGCATCAAATACCAGATGATAGCTTACAACAGGATGAAATAATGATAATGGGTCAAGCAGTGGTTGTGAATACTGTAGTGCGATAACCTATGTTTGGGTCAAGCAGTGGATGTGATTACTGTAGTGAGATAACCTATGTTTGGGTCAAGCAGTGGATGTGATTACTGTAGTGAGATAACCTATGTTTGGGTCAAGCAGTGGATGTGATTACTGCAGTGAGATAACCTCGGTTTGGGTCGGACAGTGGATGTGAATGCTGTAGTGAGATAACCTATGTTTTGGTCAAGCAGTGGTTGTGAATACTGTAGTGTGATAACCTACGTTTGGGTCAAGCAGTGGATGTGATTACTGTAGTGAGATAACCTACGTTTGGGTCAAGCAGTGGATGTGATTACTGCAGTGAGATAAACTCGGTTTGGGTCGGACAGTGGATGTGATTACTGTAGTGAGATAACCTATGTTTGGGTCAAGCAGTGGTTGTGAATACTGTAGTGTGATAACCTATGTTTGGGTCAAGCAGTGGATGTGATTACTGTAGTGAGATAACCTATGTTTGGGTCGGACAGTGGATGTGATTACTGTAGTGAGATAACCTATGTTTGGGTCAAGCAAGAAAGAACGAGATCGGGGGTACAAGCGTCCGAAATGGGTTTTCTCAGAAAGGTGGCTGGCCTCTCCCTTAGGGATAGGGTGAGAAGCTCAGTCACCCGAGAGGAACTCGGAGTAGAGCCGCTGCTCCTTTGCATAGAAAGGAGCCAGTTGAGGTGGTTCGGGCATCTTGTACGAATGCCACCTGGGCGCCTCCCTAGAGAGGTGTTCCAGGCACGTCCAGCTGGGAGGAGACCTCGGGGAAGACCCAGGACTAGGTGGAGAGATTATATCTCCACACTGGCCTGGGAACGCCTCGGGATTCCCCAGTCAGAGCTGGCTAATGTTGCCCGGGAAAGGGAAGTTTGGGGTCCCCTGCTAGAGCTGCTACCCCCGCGACCCGACCCCGGATAAGCGGTTGAAGATGAGATGAGAGATGAGATGGGAGATGGGTCAAGCAGTGGATGTGATTACTGTAGTGAGATAACCTATGTTTGGGTCAAGCAGTGGATGTGATTACTGTAGTGAGATAACCTATGTTTGGGTCAAGCAGTGGATGTGATTACTGTAGTGAGATAACCTATGTTTGGGTCAAGCAGTGGATGTGATTACTGTAGTGAGATAACCTGTTTGGGTCAAGCAGTGGATGTGATTACTGTAGTGAGATAACCTATGTTTGGGTCAAGCAGTGGATGTGATTACTGTAGTGAGATAACCTATGTTTGGGTCAAGCAGTGGATGTGATTACTGTAGTGAGATAACCTATGTTTGGGTCAAGCAGTGGATGTGATTACTGTAGTGAGATAACCTATGTTTGGGTCAAGCAGTGGATGTGATTACTGTAGTGAGATAACCTATGTTTGGGTCAAGCAGTGGATGTGATTACTGTAGTGAGATAACCTATGTTTGGGTCAAGCAGTGGATGTGATTACTGTAGTGAGATAACCTATGTTTGGGTCAAGCAGTGGATGTGATTACTGTAGTGAGATAACCTATGTTTGGGTCAAGCAGTGGATGTGATTACTGTAGTGAGATAACCTATGTTTGGGTCAAGCAGTGGATGTGATTACAGTGAGATGTGGATGTGATTACTGTAGTGAGATAACCTATGTTTGGGTCAAGCAGTGGATGTGATTACTGTAGTGAGATAACCTCTGTTTGTTTGAATACTGGTCAACCTCTGTTTGGGTCGGACAGTGGATGTGATTACTGTAGTGAGATAACCTATGTTTGGGTCAAGCAGTGGATGTGATTACTGTAGTGAGATAACCTATGTTTGGGTCAAGCAGTGGATGTGATTACTGTAGTGAGATAACCTCTGTTTGGGTCGGACAGTGGATGTGATTACTGTAGTGAGATAACCTATGTTTGGGTCAAGCAGTGGATGTGATTACTGTAGTGAGATAACCTATGTTTGGGTCAAGCAGTGGATGTGATTACTGTAGTGAGATAACCTATGTTTGGGTCAAGCAGTGGATGTGATTACTGTAGTGAGATAACCTATGTTTGGGTCAAGCAGTGGATGTGATTACTGTAGTGAGATAACCTATGTTTCTGTTTGGGTGTAGTGAGATAACCTAGTGGATGTGATTACTGTAGTGAGATAACCTCTGTTTGGGTCAAGCAGTGGATGTGATTACTGTAGTGAGATAACCTATGTTTGGGTCAAGCAGTGGATGTGATTACTGTAGTGAGATAACCTATGTTTGGGTCAAGCAGTGGATGTGATTACTGTAGTGAGATAACCTATGTTTGGGTCAAGCAGTGGATGTGATTACTGTAGTGAGATAACCTATGTTTGGGTGAGTGGATATTACTGTAGTGAGATAACCTATGTTTGGGTCAAGCAGTGGATGTGATTACTGTAGTGAGATAACCTATGTTTGGGTCAAGCAGTGGATGTGATTACTGTAGTGAGATATCCTCTGTTTGGGTCAGACAGTGGATGTGAATACTGTAGTGAGATAACCTCTGTTTGGGTCGGACAGTGGATGTGATTACTGTAGTGAGATAACCTATGTTTGGGTCAAGCAGTGGATGTGATTACTGTAGTGAGATAACCTATGTTTGGGTCAAGCAGTGGATGTGATTACTGTAGTGAGATAACCTCTGTTTGGGTCAAGCAGTGGATGTGATTACTGTAGTGAGATAACCTATGTTTGGGTCAAGCAGTGGATGTGATTACTGTAGTGAGATAACCTATGTTTGGGTCAAGCAGTGGATGTGATTACTGTAGTGAGATAACCTATGTTTGGGTCAAGCAGTGGATGTGATTACTGTAGTGAGATAACCTATGTTTGGGTCAAGCAGTGGATGTGATTACTGTAGTGAGATAACCTATGTTTGGGTCAAGCAGTGGATGTGATTACTGTAGTGAGATATCCTCTGTTTGGGTCAGACAGTGGATGTGAATACTGTAGTGAGATAACCTCTGTTTGGGTCGGACAGTGGATGTGATTACTGTAGTGAGATATCCTCTGTTTGGGTCAGACAGTGGATGTGATTACTGTAGTGAGATAACCTCGGTTTGGGTCAGACAGTGGGTGGTCAGGTTCCTCCACAGGGAAATATAGGGCAGCAGATATCTGTAGTTGACTGGGTTACAGTACAGGTGGACACTCTCTGCCTTTATCAGCACAATCACATCTGGAGATGATGAGGAAGGATGTCAAAGTTGAGGAGAAAGAACAACAAACTCAAAAGATATACTAGTAAACATTTGTTGTGTCCAATGATGTATATGACTTTACCTAAGAGGAATGTGATTGACCACAATGTGCCTTTGCTATGACTGTCTTGTCTTCTGTTATTTACAAACTATGCTACCTGGATAGTCTAGTCCTGTTATTTACCAACTTTCTATGCCACCTGGATAGTAAAGTTCTGTTAAAACCAGCAATATATCATATAGTCTTATCTTGTTTATTTAGGTTTAGGTTGATCTTAGCAACCATTATGTTAACTCTAAGGTTAGTTGGATTTTGTTAAAATAACATCTGTCTACATGTATGGGTGTATCTGTTGTAGCAATTTCTTAGCTTTACTAACAAAGTGCTAGGATTAATGCACATTTATTTTCACACTCTGGTAAAAAAGGTTGCACGTTACATTACTAATTATTTTTTATATGTTTAATGCTGGTCATTCATAATGTACATGGGATATAACTGGGATAACAATTAAAACAAATTGATAACACCAAACCCTGACCCAACCTTAACCAGACCTTAAAACAAGGAAAACCCTGACCAAACTTTAAACAGACCATCAACCAAGAAAAAAACCCAACTACTCACCATCCAGCACCTCCTCTGGGAAATCGTCCAGAATATGTTCCAAGTTCAGCTGGTTCTTCCTATACAGTCCATAGAACAGGTAGTTGGCCAGCTCACTGCAGCCCTCATTATACCTGCTGTCAATGCCTAAAAAAAAGATTCATATGTACTACAACGATGCACATATCATACAAAGCAGCAAAATAGAATAACTACTAATAAAAAAGACACAATCAAACATCTCGAATAATAACAAAATAATGGGGAATTATTAACACAGTTCAAGAAACATTCATATTGTTTGTATGGTGTCAACATCAACAAGTTATAGGACTATACAGGCCTTTAGAGTTTTAATGTTATACAGTTATACAGTAATACAGTACGTGGTGGAAAACTCACCCAGAGAGCAGAGAATCGCATCTGGTCTAGTGTCCGCTGTCCACAGCAGAGATTGAATATGGCGCAGACGGGAGCAGCTGAATGATGAGACACATACAATATGACAAGATGGTGGTGGTGCCATTATAATGCCAGTTAGTGAAAATATTTAAATAGCCATTGAGAATACAACATTAATCAAACGTGAATAAAACTGACGACAGTCCACAGTGAAAGTTTGATTATACTTCAGGGCAGTTGACAGTCGGTAGCTTGTTACTAACGTTACTGTAATACATATAATAATACATAATATGATATATATTATAATATATATGATAATACATATGCTGATCCAATATATCACAATACACATAGTTAGCTAAATAATCTAGCGACAAGATCCCATTATACGCTTGCTAGCTAGCTAACTAGCACGTTAACGTAAGCACAGACAGACAGTAGCTGTAGCTACAGATGCGTCAAAAAACATCACATCTGATGCTTAATATGTTGTAATAGCTGGCTACAGTACAGTAACGGTAGATAGCTGTACTAGCAGCTGTACAATTCTGTTTGAATAAACAAATATTCATCATCATAAATCATCATTACCAGACAGCTGGACTCATACACTGGAATTGTCCGTTCGCCCTCCGTATTCCAGACATTTTAACCGCCGTTAATGTGACGTTTCGTAAAGAACGTTTCGAAAAACACGGATATGTGGATCTTTTTCAAGGCGCGAGCATCAGCCCATGATTTGTTTTCCGTTGGAGGTGACTCGAGCTATAGAAAACTACACAAGAACGCATAGCAACCGCATAAACCATTACACTTATAGGGGAGCGGCTTTTTAAAGCTCATATTTTTTGCAAAACAGCCAGATACACGTACACATCTATCACCCACACACCTATTATTGAATATCGTAAATATTGTTTTTTTATGGATATATTGGTATTTTGTATGGATAAATACGTAACCTATTATCCACATATTATCTCCCCCTTGCAGTGTGTCCTAAACAACCTGGTGCAAGAGTGCAGTGATCTGTACCGACTACGTAAAAATGGACCAATCGTTACAGTGATTATATAAGTTAGAATAATTTACATTGTTACATTTATTACGCTGTTGTCAAGTACTTCAATACGTTGCATATTAAACTATTATTGATTTTTACGTGGGATCCGTAGGATATACCAAGGGTATGACATCACATCCCTTTTTTCAGCTCGAGCTATGTTGGCAGTCAGTTTATAAGGGCAACAAGGCCTCTCGTTTTTTATATATTGCCATTAGACCATGTGTCCAGGCTAAAGCTCCGCGATGCTTTGTGCAATTTGTATATACGTGTGTGTATCACTCATGTATTATTTATGTACATTTTGGATCTTTTGTCTATTCCATTCAACTTGTCATTTTTAATTGTAGTTATTTAAACTAATTTACGTACATGTGAGTGTTTTTGTCTGGAAAATTCACCCACGTGGTCTCTTTTTAGATGGCTGGGCAGAATGGGGTAGTACCAAGGTTGGTTCTCAATTGTGTCTCATTTTGGGACAGGGGCAGTGTTTCAGAACAAACTATTTGTAGTGCTTTCCACCAAACTAATTGCAGTGTTTTACACAACTATTTGCATTGTTTTGCCTTGGACTATTTGCAATGTCATAGTGGGGTTTAGTGTGTAATGGTCACATTGTTGTGCCCTGTAAATTGGAAGCCTCTTCTGTGCCCATATAGAGTGGGGAGATCTGAATATCTTTGCAGTTAAACGTACCTGTGAGTACCTCTCCCGAGTGTCTGTGTTCTGATTGTGAGTTGACGATTTCTGAAGTCTGTAATGATGGAGAGGTCAAGGCTTGTCACAGTGTGTGGTCAGGAATAACATACACGTTTACAGTTTCAGCCTAGTATATCCAGATGCAGGGATAAATGGTGTAGTGGACTGTAGTGAGCAGCGACTAGGTTAAAGGGCCACTGTGTAGAATCCTGCTTGTAAACAATCCTGGCTGTAAGGATTGCAGTACATGGGTGATATGGTCTCTCTTTCTCACCCCAGTTAAAAGGCTTGCTGTGAGCGGGCTAGCAAAGTCTGTGGGATACCAAAATATAAAGAATTACAATAGCACATTTTTGAAGAGATAAAAGAGTGGATCAATATTTCCAGATCCTTGCTAGATAATAAATGCTTGACCTTAGCAAAAGATCTCAGGTTAAAAAAGCTACCTCTAACAACAGCAGCACCAATCTGTCTGTTAAGATTTAATGATGAGTCCATAACTACCCCTAGGCTCTTCACACGATCTGTGATAATGAGATAACAAGTAAACGCAAGCTGATGGACGGACCCGTGAGAAGTTTATAATTTGGGAACAAATAGCCACCCCCTCACACCAGCAAGCAGGTAGGCTAACAGTTAACGTTAACATTAGTGTCTGGCTGTCTGTATGCACATTTTCTGGAGGGAAAAATAATATTGGCAGTAGGCAGAGCAGGCTACTGTGTCGCTGTCTTCAGTGCTGCAGAAAAGGGCTGAAACAGAGATTTTTTTTGGCTTATTTAACTGGCCCATCCAGTTTTCTGGAGGAGCACAGGATGGCTGCCGCCCCGCAGCGCAGGACTGGACTCAGGCTGGGGGACAGGCTCAGGTTGGGGAACAGGCTCAGGCTGGGGAACAGGCTCCGACAATTGGTCAGGAGTGAGCCCCGGTCCATCACGGCGACGGCCACGTCGTACAGCGTGTCAGGACGTTCCCCCAGGTTGTTCAACGACCCCCACCCAGCGGTGTTGACTTCCTGGTCCTTGTCAGGGTCATTTGCTCCATCGCGCTGGAACTTCACGGTCTTCACAGAATCGCTGGCCACCACTTTCCGATCCAGCTGCCAATCACAGAACGGATTATTAGCTCAGCGGCAAGAGAACTTTTGACTATATAGTACTATATATTTGTCCCTCAAAAATGTGACGCATGTGATACGGGTACGTGAAGCAGGTGATACGGGTACGTGGCGCAGGTGATATAATATTTGTATTGGGATCAAGATTTAAATATATATAGTATAAGGATCCCCTGGTTGTGTTACAGGCTGAGCAGCTGATGCTACCTGACAGTTTATATATATATATAGTATAAGGACCCCCTGGTTGTGTTGCAGACTGAGCAGCTGACGCTACCTGACAGTTTTAGCCTCCAATCTGCCAAACCCTCAACTGAATGTATATAACCAGGACTAATCTATTTTAGAAGACTCTCTGCATTTATTCATAATTATTAAACGAAACTATTATAAGTGCACCCAGCACAGCCAGAAGAGGACTGGGCACCTCTCAGAGCCTGGTTCATCTCTATGTCCACAGTGACATTTATTAATGTTTCTGGTCATACATCGTTACGAACAAAATGTTTGAAGGTCTTTCTACATTCCAAAGCAATTTGAATGTAAGTCTGCTGTTAGAAAATAACACTCCATTAACATGTCGTCCATTTGCATTCTTTACAAATACATAAAAATGAGGAATAGCTCAGTCTTGTTGAAGCAATCGCTCTATCATTCTGTGGATTGTCATCTTCTAAACAAAATGTTCAAGAATTTTGATGTGCGTGCTGTCATTAGGGGAGAAGGGGAGGAACAGTTGGGCATCACCCGCTTAGCAATAATAGTAACACGACAGAAACAAGTTACTTGGTGTATGGATAAATAAGGTAAGGGCATGGAACCGAGCCATGTGGAACACCATGAGTAACTCACTGCACTGATCTTTTCCCCGTTACCTGCTTGGAGCATCCAGCAATCTTTTTTGTTTGGTGACATCTTTGGTGAGCCAGTGACTCCCAGATCTGAGACCGAGGAGAAAGGCAGCAGAGCGAGATTGTTTAAGAAGAGAGAAAGGTTAGCTTGAGCATTATGAAGAGCTTCTGATACTTGTAGTAAAGCAATATCGATCGAGTGGCTGGAGACAGAATGCTAAAATGTGTTGAAAAACAAAGACAAAAATTCTCCCACAAGCCATTTCTCCAGGATCTTTCTAAAATGTACTGTGGATATTTTCCAGTGAGACCAGAATCATAAACCCCTAGTCTCACCTGTCACAATACCTCCACAGCTACATTACTTCACAAACATTTGAGAGAAATGTGGGATCCAACCCATAGTTCATTACTGACCATGCATAGGTTATATACAATTCTGCAAGATGTCCTGTACATGATAAACTAGAATAACTCAGATCCTGACCGGAATCTATGTGCAACACATGTTAGAAAGACAAATAAACGATGTAAAAGTATTTAAACACAATGTCTTATCTAGGAAAAGCCTTTGTATGACATATTGTTAAATCCTGTCAAATCCTTGAAGGATCGTATCTCTTCCTCACTGCTACAACAAACCAATCAGATAGTTTGTTGGTAGTATTACTAGGTTTGTTGGTAGTATTGAGATGTTGAGTACATCTACAGATATAAATTGTGATTCAAAATAACATTTAAACCAGCACCGTAACATCAACCACATGGGTTGTTATGATATTGCCAGGATTTTGCATAATAAGATTTTGTGTATTTTCATGTTTATATACTAATTAAGTGTCTTTGAAACAGTTATAATCATTCCCTTTTAATTAGCAAACTGATGCAATAACACTTTGTGTTTAGTTCGTTAGTGTCTGCATATAGTTTGGTCTGTGTCAGTTTGTCAGTGTCGGTCATTGTTTCAGGTACGTTGGGTTCTAGTTCTATGTCGGTGTGTCATGTCTGTGTTTCATGTCGGTATGCATGTTACTTATTGTTTGTAAGATGTATTTCCTTGTTCGTTCTTGTGTTTAGTTCAGGGGTTTGTTCGGTAGGTTGGATGCTTTAGTGGTTGATGTCTGTCTCCTTGTCAGGGTTTTATGTCTGTACTTTGTTGGGGGGTTTTCTGTGTTATGCTGGGTTTGGGTGCTTTTGAGTTGCGTTACGTGTCATGTAGTTTGCTGTTTTCTGGTTTACAGAAGTCTGATCCTTGGTTGTGTTTCAGTGTTTCAGTCCTGTGTGTTTCTGTTTCAGTGCCTGTCTTGCCTGAAATATTAATAAAGACGTCATTTGGAAGTTCTCTGCGCCTGTGTCTATCTCCTTGCCATCTGCCAAAAGGCAGATCGTGACAGGATGACCGACCTCGCTACGACACAGCGGAGAAAGAAGAGCTGTCCGTCCACTTACGGGCAGTCTCCGGAGTTCCCTGAATGTTTTCGCCGGTGCGCGGACCGCCCCTCCCTCCTCGAACGTCCACTCCGCCCGCTATCTGGTCACCAGCGGACTACGCGGCATTGCGTGAGTGGAGAGAGTCA
>CM055757.1:4335775-4485335 GCA_029465975.1 Dallia pectoralis | reverse complement strand
CCCAGTATCACCTCCTACATCACCCAGTATAACCTCCTACATCACCCAGTATCACCTCCTACATCACCCAGTATCACCTCCTACATCACCCAGTATCACCTCCTCCATCACCCAGTGTAGTGGCTTCCAATAAGTCACTTCGGACGCCTCAGGGGTTTCAATGGGCTCGTTTGTATTATTCCAAAGTACCAGCTCACTCTTTCGATAAATAAACTCAAAATAACGAAACATAAATATGGATGACGAACGAAGTACAAACTGTCACTATAATGATAAATAAACCAATAAGCCAATAAACGAACATGAGCGAAAACAAAGGAAAGCAAAACTGAAAACCATATGCCTGCTGACGTCCATGCACTTCAGACATTCAATGCCAAACTTTCCCATGGGCCTTGGTCTACCTCTAAACTTTAATTGGCACAGGTGTGTGGATTTTAATTCCTGTTCCAAGGCCGCAGGGTCACAACTCACCAGCAGGTGTCATTACATTAAATTAAACATACATGTCATAAATGGCTCCTACACACAGGCCCTCTTATTGCTACCGGCTAAATAGGTACAATAATAAAAAATAATAATAATATGGAGCCATATTACAATATACAAAGTAAAAATATAAATCGGTCAACTCATCAATAATCAGAATTGTCCACAAATATATGAACATGATTATGTTAGTTTCATTTGAAACCTGTCGAGTTTCTTTCAGTTCATTCGTGACAATATTATTTCCAATTCAAATTAAAGTCCATCAATGCAATAGCAATGCACTCAATATTATTTTTCTTAGTGTCCTTCAGTGTATAACATAAACAGTCCATTATGCCCCGAGAGGCATTGTCCAAAAGGTCCATTTCATAGCGCATGTAAGTATTTATGTGTATGTACGCAAATGTGCATGTTGCAAGAACTTCCTTGCTCCAATAGTCCATAGTCCTTTGTGCGTGTGTAGGGATCAGTGTACATGTCAGTTCCTACAAGATAAAGTAAACATTACATACACATTGGACATTCATATCCGCATGTCATTTTCCAACAATAAGCAAACCTTTGTAATTGGTCTGTCTATAACACTTGTCTTCGTTTTTAAAGTCAAGCTACGAACGATCCCCTGTGAATCTTTCTTTGTGTCAATAACTTTCCCCAACATCCAAGATCCCCTAGGGGCGGTAGGGTCTGCAATTAACACAATGTCGCCAGTTGCGTAGTTTCTTCTCTTTAAACCACTTTTGCCTTTCTTGTAGGGTTGGAAGATACTCTCTAATCCATCTTTTCCGAAACGTATCAGCTAAGTATTGTACTTGCTTCCACCTGCGTCTACTATATACATCTGATTTCTGAAATAAGCCAGGTGGTAATGTGGGTTGTCCTTTGAGAAGTAAAAGGTGGTAGGGTGTTAAAGGTTCGAGGTCATTTGGACTATCTGAGTTCGGTGTAAGTGGGCGACTATTCATTATGGCTTCTACCTCACAGATAAACGTGTGAAGAGATTTGTTGTTTACTACTTGATCCTTTGTTATTGATAGGAGTATTAGTTTGACCTGTTTTATTAACCTCTCCCATACTCCTCCAAAGTGTGAAGAAGCAGGTGGGTTGTAAGTCCATTCTATGCCCTTTTGTTGCAGGGCAACTTGGAGTTTGTTGCTTTGGTTCCATTCCTTCATGGCATTCTTTAGTTCACGATCAGCTGAAGTCAGGTTAGTTCCATTGTCAGATCTTCTTTACCTGCCCTCGTCTGCTTATAAATCTGCGGATAGCGTTGATACATGAATCAGTGTCAAGTGAATTGGCTATTTCCAAATGTACTGCTCGAGTTGTGAAACATGTAAAAATGACTCCATATCTTTTCACTTCACTGCGTCCTCTTTTCACTATAATTGGACCGAAGAAGTCTGCTCCAACAAAGGTAAATGGTGGTAAATCTGGTGTTATTCTTTCTTTTGGCAACTCTGCCATTTTTTGTTCTCCTAAATTTGAACGTAGGCGTCTACAGAACACACACTCAGACCGTATCTTTCTAGCAAGGAAATTGCTGCTGGAATCCAGTACTGCTGTCGCAGTTTGGCCAACATATGGTTCCTTCCACAGTGGCCTAGTTGTTCATGAATGTGCTTCAATACCAGTCTGGACACATGATGGTGTTTTGGAAGAACCATAGGATGTTTTCGATCCTCTGGCATAGCCATTCTGCTTAATCTCCCTCCTGTACGAAGTAATCCTTCCTGCAGAATAGGGTCAATCTTACGAATGTGGCTCTGATGACTGACATGAGCGTTTTCCTTTTGCAAGGTTTCGATTTCTTCTGGAAACGCTTCCATTTGAGTAAAGCGTACAATCGCATTTTCTGCCCTTCTGACATCTTCTAAAGTAATTTGCTGTACATTCATGCCTTTTTTGACTGTTCGCATTTTTTTTTCCATCAGACATTGTTTCTCTGCATTTGAGTTCTTAATACTCATGTTGCTAAGTATTTCCTTTCTTTTCAAACTTAGTTGCAAGAGAACATCTTTTAGCTTAAGTAGCCATGCTACTGCTCTGGTTAGATTCCTCCAACTTGAGTGAGAGTGTATGAATGTGTGAGTAGGATTTTGTTCTTCCTTTACAATTAGGTTCGAGATGAGAACGTCCTTCTTCACTTCAACATCATCATCTTCTTCTTCTTCATATGTTCGTATGGCGATGTCGGAATTAGTCGATTCAGATTTCTGACATTTGAGAAATTCTGGACCGTTCAGTCAAACCTTTGAATTCATAAGAGCAGTGGCCTTGAGACCACGAGATGCACAATCAGCCGGATTTTGCTTAGTGTTTATGTATCTCCATTGTTTCACTTCGCTCATTTCTCTGATTGTGTTCACCCTATTAGCCACAAATGTTTTAAATCTTTTGTTCTCGTTCTGAATGTACTTCAATGTTGATGTACTATCTGTCCAGAAAATGGAGTTCTCAAGAGCAAGTTGTAACTCTGATTTGATCAATCTATCCATTCGTACTGCGAGTACTGCTGCAGTTAGTTCCATTCTCGGCATTCTAGTTTGTTTCAGTGGTGCAACCCGTGATTTCCCCATTATAAATGAGGTGTGCACTTCATGTTCTGAATTTGTGAGACGAAGGTACGTGACACAGCCATAACCACTTTCAGACGCATCACTAAAGTGGTGTAGTTGGGCAGATGTTATCGGATCAAAGCCTTTTGGCTTAAGACATCTGCTGACACTGAGCTTTCCAATGCAACTGAGACCTGCCATCCACTCATGCCACAGCTGTGTGTAGTGGTCTGGTAGGGCTTTGTCCCAGGCATAATTCAGCTTGCAAAGATCCCGCAGAATGTTCTTAGAAGTAAGGACAAATGGAGATATGAAGCCAAGAGGATCGTATACTGAGGATATGATGGACAGTATTCCCCTTCGAGTATATGGCTGATGTGTCAGGCTCACCGCAAAGGTGAGTTCGTCCCTTTCTATGTGCCATTGTATGCCAAGAGTTCTTTCTGTAGGAAGATCACTGGATTCCAAGTCAAGGTCTTTGACCTCCTTTGCTCTGGCTACTTGTGGGATGGACATTAGGACTGTTCTGCTGTTACTTATCCATTTGTGCAAACGAAAGCCTCCCATTGAGCAAGCTCTTTCAAGCTCTTTGCACAACGTCACAGCATCAGCTTCGGTGGCCACTGATTTCAGGCAATCATCTACGTAAAAGTTTTCCTTAATTGTTTCCACTGTTCCAGGCAAGAAGAGATCTTTGAAATTTTGGGCGGGTTGTCTGAGGGCGAAACTAGCACAACTTGGTGATGACGTTGCCCGAAATAAGTGCACTGTCATTCTGTGTTCTTTCAGTGGTTGACCTGTGTCACCGTTTGGCCACCATAGAAAGCGCAAAAAATCCACGTGCTTCTCCATAATTCTCACCTGCTGAAACATGCTTTCCACGTCTGACATAAGGGCGATTGTCTCCTGGCGGAAACGCAACAAGACGCCTTCCAAGCTACTGGTGAGATTTGGACCTCGCATCAATTTGCTATTCAAGGACATCCCCTGGAAGGATGCGGAGCAATCGAATACAACTCTCAGGGAGCCCTTCTTTGGGTGGTGCACTCCATGATGTGGAATGTACCACACTTTCCCACTTTGTGTTTCCAGTTCTTCAGATGGTACAGATTCTGCGTGGCCCTTTTTCAGCATTCCTTCCAAAAATGCAGTATATTCTTTATGATACTGTTCGTTCCTTTCGAATTTCCTTTTCAGAGACATAATACGTTGCTGTGCCTGTTGGTAGTTGTTTGGCATCATTACATAATTTTCTTGAAAAGTTAACGGTAAGTAATAATGTCCATTTCTTAGTTTCTTTGAACTTTCCATTGTAGACATGAACTGTTTGTCTTCTACTGACTTTTCAGATTTCTCCTCAGCTGCCAGTTCTGGAAAATCTTGATTATACTGTTTAATCAACAGGTCCTTCAAAACTGCTACAGATATGCGATTAACTACAGTACATGAGTGACTTCCTTGCGTTTGACATGTTGTTTCTTGCATGAGCCCATTGACGACCCATCCTAAGGCTGTTCTAACAGCATATGGCCCATTACCTCTACTGTTTACCACCTTCCAAGGCTCCATAAGCTTTGCAGCATTTGTGCCGATTAACAACTCAATGTCAGCATCCAATTGTGGATTTTTCACCTCATGTAAGTATGTCCATTTGTCTATTGATTCTTGTATTGGTATGTGCCGTTTTGAAACTGGTAATTTTGTTTGAGTATAGACTTCTGGGAGTTTATGATAGAGCGAACCTTCCATACTGCTGACTTCGAGACCAGAGACTATACTGCTGTGGACATTTTTCTCTTGTCCCATTGTGCACAAGCGTATTGTGGTGTTTTTCCCAGTGATGTTTAACTTTCTTTTCAATGAGTCCGTGCAAAATGTAGCTGAGCTACCAGGATCCAAAAATGCATGTATATTTATGACTTTATCTGAATTTGAGACCTTTACTTTCACTGGCGCAATAGCATGAGTGCATAGTTTTGATTGACTGACCCCCATTAGGTCATTATCTTCCACAGAAACCATAGCACTACTCAGTGGGTTGTTTCCGGTTATGACGCAGTCATTTTTGATTCCATCTTTTTCTTTGCCAGTGTGAATGTGAAGGATGGTAGGATGAGACAGAGAACATGTTTTTTCGCATTTCATTCTGGTTTTGCACGTTTTGCTAACGTGTCCCTTTGTTAAACATCCAAAACAAATTCCGTTTGATTTCAGGAATTCTATTCTCTCACTATTTGGTTTAGACTTAAACCTTTTGCAGATTTCGAATGCATGATTTCTTTCACAAAATAAGCAAGGCCTTTCAAGAGCACACTTATTTGTATCCAGTTTGTTTCCATATTGTAACTCGTTCCTATTTATTTTAGGTGCCTGAGCAATTGTAGTGGCAAAGCTGGTCCTCCCACTAAGTTTGGTGAATGGGTTTTGTGGTTAAGGTCCTGACGTTACTTTGCTCTCCGTTGGGTTGTGTATGTCACCGAAAATTGGATTCAGCATTTCTCTGGACTGTCTTTCGATAAAGTCTATCAAGTCCTTGAATGTTGCTCTGTGTTTGTTATCTTGCATGCTACACGCATTTCCTCGCCATCCATCTCGTAGCCTAAATGGAAGTTTAGACAAAATGAGTCTTAAGTTGGTGGAACTTTCAAGCTCTTTCTTGCATTGTATTGTAGCAGCTATGCAGGAAAAGAGCATATGAACGCAACCCATTGCCATCCTCTGGTTTGATGGTTGGCCAGTTCAAGGCTTTATTCATGTAAGCTTTATTCTAGTTGCCTTTTAGCTTCTTTATACGCAATGGAAGAAATCCATATGCATAAAGCTACTGACAAGATTTCTGGGATGGTCTCTTGTATACTGTTGTAAGTAGTATACCCGGTCATCCATATTAGTAGTTTTATTCTCGATACATTGCTCAAATGCTTTGATGAACGTCCTATATTCAAGAGCGTCACCATTAAATATGGGAATCTCTCTATTTGGCAAAAGAGAGAGTGCTTGCTGTTTCACTAACATTTCAGTGATTTCAGTTTGTCTTTTTAATACCTCAGTGACGTTTGTATCATTGTCATTTGGGTTTACAGTTTGCCTAGGGTCAGCTCGAGGAGCTGATCCTTCTTTCTGGAATCTCACCGGTCTTTGTACTGTTGCCGGGATATCATATTTCGTTGATGTAGTTCAGAGTCTATGAATTTTTTTTCTTTTCTCGCTTTTAGTTTTGCAATGATATTTCTTCTTCGATATCAAGATCAATTTTGTTTTCCAACGCCTGCGCCTTTGCTCTAATAGCTTCACATTCCGCTTCGGCCTTTAGATCAGTAAAAGATTGTACTACTAGCTGACGTTACTGTAATACATATAATAATACATATTATGATATATATTATAATATATATGATAATACATATGCTGATCCAATATATCACAATACACATAGTTAGCTAAATAATCTAGCGACAAGATCCCATTATACGCTTGCTAGCTAGCTAACTAGCACGTTAACGTAAGCACAGACAGACAGTAGCTGTAGCTACAGATGCGTCAAAAAACATCACATCTGATGCTTAATATGTTGTAGTAGCAGGCTACAGTTCAGTAACGCTAGATAGCTGTACTAGTAGCAGCTGTACAATTCTGTTTGAATAAACAAATATTCATCATCATAAATCATCATTACCAGACAGCTGGACTCAAACACTGGAATTGTCCGTTCGCCCTCCGTATTCCAGACATTTTAACCGCCGTTAATGTGACGTTTCGTAAAGAACGTTTCGAAAAACACGGATATGTGGATCTTTTTCAAGGCGCGAGCATCAGCCCCATGATTTGTTTTCCGTTGGAGGTGACTCGAGCTATAGAAAACTACACTAGAACGCATAGCAACCGCATAAACCATTACACTTATAGGGGAGCGGCTTTTTAAAGCTCAAAACAAAACAGCCAGATACACGTACACATCTATCACCCACACACCTATTATTGAATATCGTAAATATTGTTTTTCTATGGATATATTGGTATTTTGTATGGATAAATACGTAACCTATTATCCACATATTATCTCCCCCTTGCAGTGTGTCCTAAACAACCTGGTGCAAGAGTGCAGTGATCTGTACCGACTACGTAAAAATGGACCAATCGTTACAGTGATTATATAAGTTAGAATAATTTACATTGTTACATTTATTACGCTGTTGTCAAGTACTTCAATACGTTGCATATTAAACTATTATTGATTTTTACGTGGGATCCGTAGGATATACCAAGGGTATGACATCACATCCCTTTTTTCAGCTCGAGCTATGTTGGCAGTCAGTTTATAAGGGCAACAAGGCCTCTCGTTTTTTATATATTGCCATTAGACCATGTGTCCAGGCTAAAGCTCCGCGATGCTTTGTGCAATTTGTATATACGTGTGTGTATCACTCATGTATTATTTATGTACATTTTGGATCTTTTGTCTATTCCATTCAACTTGTCATTTTTAATTGTAGTTATTTAAACTAATTTACGTACATGTGAGTGTTTTTGTCTGGAAAATTCGCCCACGTGGTCTCTTTTTAGATGGCTGGGCAGAATGGGGTAGTACCAAGGTTGGTTCTCAATTGTGTCTCATTTTGGGACAGGGGCAGTGTTTCAGAACAAACTATTTGTAGTGCTTTCCACCAAACTAATTGCAGTGTTTTACACAACTATTTGCATTGTTTTGCCTTGGACTATTTGCAATGTCATAGTGGGGTTTAGTGTGTAATGGTCACATTGTTGTGCCCTGTAAATTGGAAGCCTCTTCTGTGCCCATATAGAGTGGGGAGATCTGAATATCTTTGCAGTTAAACGTACCTGTGAGTACCTCTCCCGAGTGTCTGTGTTCTGATTGTGAGTTGACGATTTCTGAAGTCTGTAATGATGGAGAGGTCAAGGCTTGTCACAGTGTGTGGTCAGGAATAACATACACGTTTACAGTTTCAGCCTAGTATATCCAGATGCAGGGATAAATGGTGTAGTGGACTGTAGTGAGCAGCGACTAGGTTAAAGGGCCACTGTGTAGAATCCTGCTTGTAAACAATCCTGGCTGTAAGGATTGCAGTACATGGGTGATATGGTCTCTCTTTCTCACCCCAGTTAAAAGGCTTGCTGTGAGCGGGCTAGCAAAGTCTGTGGGATACCAAAATATAAAGAATTACTATAGTCCATTTTTGAAGAGATAAAAGAGTGGATCAAGATTTCCAGATCCTTGCTAGATAAAAAATGCTTGACCTTAGCAAAAGATCTCAGGTTAAAAAAGCTACCTCTAACAACAGCAGCACCAATCTGTCTGTTAAGATTTAATGATGAGTCCATAACTACCCCTAGGCTCTTCACACGATCTGTGATAATGAGATAACAAGTAAACGCAAGCTGATGGACGGACCCGTGAGAACGTATAATTTGGGAACAAATAGCCACCCCCTCACACAAGCAAGCAGGTAGGCTAACAGTTAACGTTAACATTAGTATCTTTTTTGGCTTATTTAACTGGCCCATCCAGTTTTCTGGAGGCCCACCTACAATAAAAATCCTGGCGCCGCTAGTGGTTGCAACCACTTATATATCCCATTGGTATGACAAGGAAAACCCCTGGAGCAAATGTCATTACCACAGCACACCACTAGATGGCAATGCAGTCATACTGGCAGTCTCACAGAGAAATTGTGTTCGACATAGAATAAATATTGTATTATTATATATATTGTAATATATTTATTTTTTGTTTTGAATTCTGTTAAATGTACACGTGTGAGAAAAATCTGAACTGGGGCACTGTCCAAGGAATGTTTTTGTATGTGTATGTCATTCGATGTTCTCCTGAGTAGCGGGGTGAAATCTGTTTAATCTTTCAGGTAGAATGAATGTTACACATTTCAAGATAAGCAGGAATCCTCCAATCGGTATGTAAGGAGAATCTTAAAATGTTATAACACTCTTAATATGATCTGGAGTGTTACGGATCTACAGCATGTTTGACATCACATGATGAACTCCAGAATTTATGACTGCTTTTTACATAGTTGGTTGACTCCTATCTTCAGATAATTGCGAAATATCCCTCCCGCTTGTGTGATGCAACACAGTAAGATAAGAATTCAAGAAGAAGACGGCCAAAATTAATTTGCCGTGAACAAAAAAGAAAATGTGACAAATATTAAATTTTTACATTTTTATGAATCAAATATATATATATATATATATATATATATATATATATACATATATATATATATATAAAAGCTTTATAACAGAGTACTGCTTATATAGTTACCCCAACACAACCGAAGAGTTTGAAAAAATATTTTGAAACACAGTGGCTAGAAAAATCTGCAAAGAAATCATGCAAGCATTTCACACCATTCTTATAAGGACATATCTGCTTACCTTTCTGTTAATTATTATAAGGACTGATACGTTGCAAAATTTGAATAACATTATCTTATTTTCTCCTTACGAAGTCACCTTAACCCTGTAACACCCCTCGTTGTAAAATTACCTTTAGCCATCCTTAAAAACAATCTGTTATTTTTTATCTTATTTTTTACCACATTTACATAGTCATTGGGTCCTATTGTTCAGTCTCACAATGCTTTTGGATAGTAAATGTGTTTATAAGTCCCGCTTTACAGCCATGAACTCACACAACCTCTCAAGGTTTCCTTCGAACAACATCTACTTTTTTCATTGGACTGGATTCATCAGATTCAAGTAAGTAAATTGTCTTTTATATTTTTTTTGGTTGTTATTAGAATGTCTAGAGCATGTACATATGTAGTTATTTTGAAATATATGCATCAAATTCCATTTAGAGCTTGTTAAGTATTTGTTGCAATTATACAACGTTGGGTGAGTGTGGTAGTCAAATTAGCAGGCTTGTTGTAGTGGGCTCAAACAGGTTGTATTCCATCCACTACACCACTGCCTGAAACAGATACATTTTTATATATTGACAGTATACATTCTACCCTTGTGTTGTGTTCTGGTCAAATTTGACTAATTTAAACGTTTCATCTCTAAAAAAAATGTAGTTCATTTGATCAGACTGACCTAACATTCCAGGGGATATAAACAGACAATTCAGTTCTGGGAAAGGTGAAAATGTTTCTGAATGTGGGGTGTGGATGTAAGTGGGGGTATGCATGTTTTCCTTTTAGTATGACAATTAGAGAGCATAAGCAGAAGTATTGCGATACAGTGTGCAGTATGTGATTGACATCATCCAAAATGGGGAGAGTGAAGTTGAGATGGAACTCAATGACACTGATGAGAGTGATGAAGACTCAGATGAAGATGTCTGTCAACAAGTGGACAAAGAAAACCAACTACCTGGACTGTCCAGCTGATAATTACGTGGACATCGAGACAAAAACAAACAAACACACCATGCCTCGTGACAGTTATCGCTGGCTGAAAAAAGATTGAATCAGTCCCAACACGATAAAGGATACACCAACACACAATTCAGCAAGTGTGATGTTCGCCTTTCAGAGGACAAGAACTGTTTTTGGGACATTCACAACCAATGAAAATCAGCCATGAAAAGAAAAAAAGGAATGGAGAAGTTGCTAGAAAAAGCGTTTTATCTAATATTTTTTGTAAATAAATGACTTCATAAAAAATACGACTAATGTGTGATTATTATTAATGTTATATACATTTATGGGGCTGAGTAAGCAATCAAACCTGCAAATAAACCCTTAGTTGTTCTGAATTGATGTTCAGCCAATGTGAGTACAAATACAGAAATTCTGCTCCCAGCTAAGCCCAATGTTGCAATATTACAACATTTCTCTAAAAACGTATATCAACATTTTTTTTCTAAAAACTCTTTAATTTCTGCATCAAAGGCCTCCTACAACAACATCTGAAAGGTCAATTTTTTTTTTTTTAGGTTTTTCTATATTTGGGTCTTACAGGGTTAATGGTACGAGAATACCTGAATCTCACTGATTAGACAAAACCTCGAAAATCACTGAGTCAGACTAAATTTTTTTTAATCAATTAATGTGAATAGTTTATTGGTGTGATTTACACAGCGATATTGTGAATCTTGATTTACTGTCTCTGACAGAGCTTGTCTAAAGTAAGGCACTGTAATGTAGAGAATAGCCTTTTTTGATAATATGGATAAGTGCACTAGACAGGGAATAGCATGTTGTTTAGGAGGCAGACATCTACTGGGCCATGGTCCTGTCAATCCATGCAGTGTAGTGGGAGATGATGGTGTATAAGCCAGGCTTCCTGCTGGAGCCACATTTCTTTCCTCCGTTTGAGGTGATCCCCACCACCACGCCCTTATAAAGCAGGGGACCCCCAGAGTCGCCCTGTAGGAACCCCCACAAAACAAACACACAGATCAGCATAATCCAACAATATGAATGTTTTTCATCACCATATTTCGTATTGAATGGTAAACGTGCTGTATATTAGATGGGTACACAGGCCATAGATTCGGGAGGTGCGGTCAACTTACGTCACAGGAGTCAAGACGAGGTTTGGCAGCGCACAGCATGTTCTCGGTGAACTTTGACCCGTAGTAGTCACTACGACCACAGCGCACCCGGTCCATCACGGCGACGGCCACGTCGTACAGCGTGTCAGGACGTTCCCCCAGGTTGTTCAACGACCCCCACCCAGCGGTGTTGACTTCCTGGTCCTTGTCAGGGTCATTTGCTCCATCACGCTGGAACTTCACTGTCTTCACAGAATCGCTGGCCACCACTTTCCGATCCAGCTGCCAATCACAGAACGAATTTTTAGCTCAGCGGCAAGAGAACTTTTGACTATATAGTACTCTATGTTTGACCATGAAAAATGTGAGCCGGTCATCAAACCATCACAGTTAGGATGACCTGGTAGTAGGACGGGTACGTGACACAGGTGATACGGGTACGTGACACAGGTGATACGGGTACGTGACACAGGTGATACGGGTACATGACACAGGTGATACGGGTAGGTGACACAGGTGATACGGGTACGTGACGCAGGTGATACGGGTACGTGACGCAGGTGATACGGGTACGTGATGCAGGTGATACGGGTCCGTGACACAGGTGATACGGGTAAGTGACACAGGTGATACGGGTACGTGACACAGGTGATACGGGTACATGACACAGGTGATACGGGTACGTGACACAGGTGATACGGGTACGTGACACAGGTGATACGGGTACGTGACACAGGTGATACGGGTACGTGATGCAGGTGATACGGGTAGGTGATACGGGTACGTGACACAGGTGATACGGTTACATGACACAGGTGATACGGGTACGTGACACAGGTGATATGGGTACGTGGCGCAGGTGATACGGGTACAAGACGCAGGCGTTACTGGTACAAGACGCAGGCGTTACGGGTATGGGTACGTGACACAGGTGATACAGGTACGTGACGCAGGTGATACGGGTACGTCTGACTGACCTTGACCAAAGCAATGTCGTTGTCATAGTTAGAGAGGCTGAAATCAGGGTGGCTGTATGCTTGCAGAATGCTGAACATTTGTTTGGAATCCTCTGGTTTGCTCAGAGAATGAATGCCAAGGACAACCTTCATCCCAGCCGACCTGTTAATCACATTCAAAACAGGTTGAGACATCTGCAATGTGATGATGATGAGATTGTGAAATGCGAAGCCAGCTCAAATGTCATGAAACCGTTGTCATAAAAAACATCAGCCTACTGAGCTCTGGAGATTGTGAGGAGTTCAACTTGTTTACAAGCAATTTTTAAATGTGTTTTAGCACATCTTAACTGTGTTATTAAATGAATTATTCATATCATATATTTAGTGCATTCAGGTTAAGCAATTCTAGAGCCTATATTAAAGGTGGATATGAAGAAAGAGAGCGAGGATGAAGTGGATATGAAGTGGATATGAAACAGAAGAAATTCAACCACACTGAATACAGCAGTGTAACGTGAAATGAATACTCTATACTAAAAATGAATGCTAAAGTTATTCAAGGATTTGTTAATGCATTGTGTTTTAATAACACATATATAATATATTTAAATTTTTAATGCTGTTTTGGTGGCAGCTCAGTTGGCATTATTTTAGTCAGGAAATATTTTTGTCCATACGACCACAATACTTTACGTGTATATATAAACCTATAAGGCTTGTTACTATAACACCAGGTGCCTAGAGACATGATAGCCTCCAGTCAGACTCACCCAGAGACAAAGCAGTGTGCAGCACTCATGACCCACTGGTCAGCGACAAGGAACCCCCCGCACTCGTGCGTCAGTTTGTCATCTTTGGAAACCTGCAGTGAAGCCATGTAGGGCCGGGAGTGTGCCACGGCTTGTTTACCGCCGGTGATACTATCACCTGGGTGAAGACGACAGGTAGAAAAAAATCTAATCTGTTAGCTCATAGCATTTAGTTGACGAAAAAAGTATCCGAAAATGTTTGAATTTCAGTACAATAGCTACATGCTGTAGTTGTCATTTCAATTTTGTTACGAACTTTAGTCGTTTGTTCTTGTTAACTGAACTTAAAAAAAACGTTGGAGCAAGTAACGGACACGTGTCAAATGTCTTTCTAACATTTGCTAATATCATTTTTTTTTTATTGTAACTCAACTTACCAGGTGGAACCAGCGCCAACAGCACAACAGCCACAAGCAGTCCTTTCCCACAGTCCATTGTCTGGATAGAGTGTGCTTCAGATCAGCGAACAACTGTTTTATACGGATCTCTGACATGCAGGAAATAATAACTCAGGCAAGTTGAAGCAGAGAGACAAGGGGAGGACATGTCTTCAACATTCCTGTACCTCCAACAACAGGAATTCTTTGACTATCAAACTTTCCCTTTTAGAACCAGGAGGGTGAATGTTTACTCATTCCTCATTGTGTTTCAACATGATTTTTTATTCAGTCCTGAAACTAAAACAAAGTCAAATGTGCGAAGTTGACCGAGTGGATGAAGGTGATCGCGTACACTTCTCAGTTTATACGTGAACAGTGATGTTTCATGTTTCTGGAATGTGACATTAGCATTATGTAATGCCCATAACATGTATCTGTAGGCTCAATAAAAATAAAGATGTATTTCTAATTAGCTAATTGTTTTTATTATCTTTATTATCTATTATCTGTTTTCCAAAGAGAAATTGTGGCGTTTTGACGGAATGTATGAAGCCTACTGTCAGAGCTTGCCTTTGCGGAGATCTGGGCCTCAGATAAACCCAGACATTTGTTTTCTCTCTGAATCAGTGGTCTCATTCTGAGAATTAAAGCACAGGGAAGATTCTGAAAGAGACACAGAGATTGCTTGGTAGTTACATAATGAAGTAGTCATCTTCACAACAGCAAAAAAATATATTCTATTTATTAAAGTCAATCTCCATTCCAAAGCAATTTGAAATCATGGCTTTAGGTCTGTAGTTAGGAAATAGCTCTTGTTACATGTCATGTGTGTATTATCCAGCTTCGGTAATTACCGAGTTATAATAAGGATTGTTTGCAACATAAGAAGTGATAATTTATTTTATTTTGTATTGGGATAAAGATTTAAGATTTAAT
The DNA here is from genome assembly GCA_029465975.1 of Dallia pectoralis. Classification (NCBI taxonomy): domain Eukaryota; kingdom Metazoa; phylum Chordata; class Actinopteri; order Esociformes; family Umbridae; genus Dallia; species Dallia pectoralis. Next base: position 4,470,722 of record CM055757.1, on the reverse strand, counting down.
TTAAATCGGACACAGTTTTATCAGCTTTGCACATCTGTACGGAGCTGTTTGCTTTGAGGACCTCTCTGTGTCATGCTCTAGCCAAGTCTTTTTCACAACGACATTGTTTTTCGCGTGGAGGGCATTTTTTGGTGAAGCTCCCAGGCTATTGTGGCAGTATGCGCAGTGTCTCCCAGTTTAGAGGTAGAATATTATCACTCCTTTCGAGTTGCCATTACTGTCCTTCTCGTAAAAAATATGTTTTTGGCGACAGCATGTTGTAGACAAATTCACATTGGTGCAATATTCTGTACATTTTGTAATGATGGATTCTGCTGTGCTCCGCAATAGAAATGTTCTTACATCCTACCCCAGGTTTTCCTTTGGATGAACGTTTTTCCGGATTTGCCTTGAATGTTCCTTTGTTTTCATGAGTTGTTGTTTGGAATTTTACCAAGACATTGTGGATCCCCAATTAAATGATCACATGATTTTACCTGAGATTGCATGCCGGTGTACTTAGTCATTTCATTTTACAGGCAAAAAATCAATAAAATAATTTTGATTTCGTGTTGTAACACAATAACATGTGGAAAAGCCCGGGGGTTGAATGCTTTTAAGACCCGCTGTATGCTGCCAATGATGGGATTTCTGTGGATAGTAGCAACCTTACATTGGCTACCTGTTAAGACTAGGGCATACTTCACAGAGTTCTTTTGTTAACGTATATAAAGCTTTACATCTACCTTGCTGAATAAGTCCATACATGCCTACACGTAACCAAAGATCAAAAGATGCTGGCCTTCTAATTGCACCCAAAATTTAATAAAACAAACTGTCGGAGGTAGAGCTTCCTCCTATAGAGCATGGAATGAGCTGCCAATTCGGGTTACAAATGCTGACTCAGTGGAACCTTTTAGGCCACTATTAAAAGCGTATCTCTTTAGCAAGGTCTATGGTTTAGTGTAGTATGGCCCAGGGTACGAAGGCAAACGAAAGGCTCGGAATTCCCTTCCGCTGTGCTGTCTTTGCTGGGCGGGTTCTCATCTCCCCTGGGATGTCATCTCTCCCAATTCCAACTCAGGGGTGAAGTCACTGGCTCGCTATTGTTTTCTTTTGTTTCCTCAATTTAAGTGACTCTGTGAGTAAAACTAATCCTTCCCAGAGGGGTTGCGGTTTACTGGTGTCCCTTGAATGATGCTTGGTAAAGTGGGTGGATGTTTTCTGGCTTGTTGGGCCCTCTCCAGGGTTTACCTTGTTCAGGGCCACAGTTTCACTGGTCCCACCTGTCTAAGTTTCAGGATTTATGCTGCTATATTATGCCTGTGTCTTGTTTACACTTCCATTAAGGAGGACCCGTGCCTGCCCCCCTGGTTGTGTTACAGGCTGAGCAGCTGATGCTACCTGACAGTTTATATATATATATAGTATAAGGGCCTCCTGGTTGTGTTACAGGCTGAGCAGCTGATGCTACCTGACAGTTTTAGCCTCCAATCTGCCAAACCCTCAACTGACTGTATTTAACCAGGACTAATCTATTTTAGAAAACTCTCTGCATTTATTCATAATTATTAAACGAAACTATTATTAGTGCCAGAAGAGGACTGGGCACCTCTCAGAGCCTGGTTCATCTCTATGTCCACAGTGACATTTATTAATGTTTTTGGTCATACATCGTTACGAACAAAATGTTTGAAGGTATTTCTACATTCCAAAGCAATTTGAATGTATGGCTTTAAGTCTGCTGTTAGAAAATAACACTCCATTAACATGTCGTCCATTTGCATTCTTTACAAATACATGAAAATGAGGAATAGGTCAGTCTTGTTGAAGCAATCGCTCTATCATTCTGTGGAGGTGGATTGTCGTCTTCTAAACAAAATGTTCAAGAATTTTGATGTGCGTGCTGTCATTAGGGGAGAAGGGGAGGAACAGTTGGGCATCACCCGCTTAGCAATAATAGAAACATGACAGAAACAAGTTACTTGGTGTATGGATAAATAAGGTAAGGGCATGGAACCGAGCCATGGGGAACACCATGAGTAACTCACTGCACTGATCTTTTCCCCGTTACCTGCTTGGAGCATCCAGCAATCTTTTTTGTTTGGTGAGATCTTTGGTGAGCCAGTGACTCCCAGATCTGAGACCGAGGAGAAAGGCAGCAGAGCGAGATTGTTTAAGAAGAGAGAAAGGTTAGCTTGAGCATTATGAAGAGCTTCTGATACTTGTAGTAAAGCAATATCGATCGAGTGGCTGGAGACAGAATGCTCAAATGTGTTGGAAAGCAAAGACAAAAATTCTCCCACAAGCCATTTCTCCAGGATCTTTCTAAAATGTACTGTGGATATTTTCCAGTGAGACCAGAATCATAAACCCCTAGTCTCACCTGTCACAATACCTCCACAGCTACATTGCTTCACAAACATTTGAGAGAAATGTGGGATCCAACCCATAGTTCATTACTGACCATGCATAGGTTATATACAATTCTGCAAGATGTCCTGTACAGGATAAACTAGAATAACTCAGATCCTGACCGGAATCTATGTGCAACACATGTTAGAAAGACAAATAAACGATGTAAAAGTATTTAAACACAATGTCTTATCTAGGAAAAGCCTTTGTATGACATATTGTTAAATCCTGTCAAATCCTTGAAGGATCGTATCTCTTCCTCACTGCTACAACAAACCAATCAGATAGTTTGTTGGTAGTATTACTAGGTTTGTTGGTAGTATTGAGATGTTGAGTACATCTACAGATATAAATTGTGATTCAAAATAACATTTAAACCAGCACCGTAACATAAACCACATGGGTTGTTATGATATTGCAAGGATTTTGCATAATAAGATTTTGTGTATTTTCATGTTTATAGACCAATTAAGTATCTTTGAAACAGTTATAATCATTCCCTTTTAATTAGCAAACTGATGCAATAACTCTCCGATGTCTGTTTATGATTCAGGCAACCCTGATTGAAGATGTAAGATCTAAAGTACACGAAGAGTCTGCTCTGGTTCATGCCACCCTAGACAGAATAATAATCAAGCTCCCACTCACAAAAAAGTGGACATTTTCCTTTTGAATCACAGAGTTAGTAAATTGACACAAATTGACATCATAGGCGAATGAATCTGTGCAGTTTACATACATGTAACAAATATCCTAACATGCAGAAAATGCAAACCATGTTAAGAAAAGACTATGTTTATTAGATAATGTCAACGTAAATTAAAAAAAGTTGTGTACCGTACGTGAGGTGTAAAACCTTTTGTCTTAGCAAACACTAACCCAAACCCCAGATTAGCTTATCTCACCCAAATGCTAGGATACTATTTCTTATGACATCAGATACATTCCATGTAGTCAAATCCCTCTTGACCAAATGATAGCCTCAGAGAAAGACCTCAAAACTTCGAACCACCCTGCAGTTGTTATCTTAGTCTATACCGCCCCCTACAGGATATGCATCATTACAACAGGCTCCAATCTCTACCGGCCCCTAAATTATTCCTGTACTTTATTTAACATGTCAACAAACAAAACCGTGTAAAAATTATTACATGTGTATCTATATTCACACAGTTTATTGAGTGTTCATCTCCAAATAAGCAGAAATAAATATAAGATAGTTAGTGACATCAAAGGTCACATGAATGAAGACTCCAAATTGGGACCAGGAGAATTAACCAGTTTTCGGCACGGGACTCTAGACCTCATTACACACCAAACGCGTTCCCCGGGAAAATGTCACTGATACCCCTGTTCTAACACATGCATACAGTCTGGAAATTGCTGGGAATTATAACGCTGAGCTGATAGAATGTCACCCGTGTAAAATTTGGCGTGTGACACATGCCGCTGATTGACAGCGCTACCTGGTTTCCATGGTGAAGAGGTGTGGGTGTCCGACTCTGACAGCACCTGTACCCTGGAGCAGCGATTGCAGGGAGACACCCTCGGTGGAGCTCACGGAGCCGAGCCCACCCAGGAACAGCCACAGGTGTGTGTGTGTGTGTGTGTGTGCGCGTGTTCATCCATGTGTGTGGTCTGGCACTGAAACAGTTATCTGAGGTGATCTGCAAACAATATTTTTTCTGTTAACATTTGTCATATTCTCTCACCATCTCTCACTCCCACCCTCTCTCTCTGTCTCTCTCTCCCCTTCTATCTCACATTTAATCTCTCCCTCTCTCTCTCTCTCTCTCTCTCACTCTCACTCTCTTTCTCTCTCTCTCGCTCACTCTCAGTCTCTCTCTCTCCCTCAATCTCTCACCCCTGTATTGTCTCTCTCCCTCTATCTCTCACTCCCTCATTGTCTGTCTTTCTCTCATTCTCTCTCTCCCTTCAGTCCTCACACTCTTCCCTCTTCTTCCTTCATTCTTCGCTCTCTACCTTTTCCCGCTGCCCCCTTTCTCTCCCCCTCACTTTTCCCTCCCCCTGACCCCTCTTCCGTCTCCCATCTCCCCGTGTTCCTCTTTTTCCCACTGTCGCCTTCCTTTCCCCCCTCCCCTTGTCTGTTCCCCTCCCCCACCCCCCTCTCCATTGGCTGAGGTCTTGTGTTCTGTGAGGCAGTGGGTCCAATGAGGGATTACTGTTAAACTCTCTAATCTCTACTGTTTCCTCATTCCCTTCAGGTCTGATCAGAGGGTTAGTTTTAGGGTGGGATAGCAGTGTACAACGGACCTGCTGTGTGTGTGTGTGTGAGTGTGAGTGTGAGTGTGTGTGTGTGTGTGTGTGTGTGTGTGTGTGTGCGTGTGCGTGTGCGTGTGTGTGTGTGTGTGTGTGTGGGTGCTAACAGTTACTCTGGGTCTGTTCAGCAGGGTTCTTAGTCGGGTTCTTAGCCGGGTTCTTAGCAGGGTCCACCGTGCCTGATGATAAAATCCATTTGTCCTCCGCTCAGTCATTTGCTTGATACTTAAATCGGAGACTGGCGTCATTATGACGCCCGATGGAAAATGGATGATCATTGATGCTCAAACAAAACAAACGTGTGCAGTGTGGCAGAGTGCATTATCGTGCCGTAAGCGCTCGCTGCTGTCAAGGATACCATTGGCATGAAAGGGTGAGCCTGCATCGATGTTTAGGTAGGTGGCACTTGTCAATTTGAATGCCCGGACCCAGACCCAGGGTTTCCCAACAGAACATTGCCCAGAGCATCACATGCAGCGTGCGATGCACAGTGTGTTGTGACACACTCCTCTCGTAACCATCAATAACATGTTCTGTGGTTTGTGCCACAGTAAATCTGCTGCCGGTTTGGACCGGTGTTGGACCTTTAGGCAACAATGAGCTTGGGCGCCCAACATCCTCTCGCCGGTTTGTGGTTTGTCCCTCCTCGGACCAGATCTAGAATCATCAGTGGAGAATAAGCTCATGTCTTTAGATAAGGCATGTTGATTGGATAAGCAAAAAGATTGGGTAGCCAGGCAACAGTATAACATCTTCCCCAGAAAGATCTCATCTTCCTAGGTATCCAAGACCCAAGTCAGAATCACAATGTGGGTTAACTTAGACTCCTGATATAAATCACAATGTGGGTCAACTCAGAATACTGATATAAATTACAATGTGGGTTAACTCAGAATACTGATTTAAATCACAATGTGGGTTAACTCAGAATACTGACATAAATCACAATGTGGGTTAACTCAGAATACTGATTTAAATCACAATGTGGGTTAACTCAGAATACTGATATAAATCACAATGTGGGTTAACTCAGAATACTGATTTAAATCACAATGTGGGTTAACTCAGAATACTGATTTAAATCACAATGTGGGTTAACTCAGAATACTGATTTAAATCACAATGTGGGTTAACTCAGAATACTGATTTAAATCACAATGTGGGTTAACTCAGAATACTGATTTAAATCACAATGTGGGTTAACTCAGAATACTGATTTAAATCACAATGTGGGTTAACTCAGAATACTGATTTAAATCACAATGTGGGTTAACTCAGAATACTGATTTAAATCACAATGTGGGTTAACTCAGAATACTGATTTAAATCACAATGTGGGTTAACTCAGAATACTGATTTAAATCACAATGTGGGTTAACTCAGACTTAATATGTTTGTGTATATGCATACGTGTTTATATGTGTGTATACGCGTGTGCGTTTTGTGTGCATGTGTGTTAATATGTGTGTGTATATGCGTGTGTGCGTTTTGTGTGCATGTGTGTTAATATGTGTGTGTATATGCGTGTGTGCATTTTGTGCGCATGTGTGTTAATATGTGTGTGTATATGCGTGTGTGCATTTTGTGCGCATGTGTGTTAATATGTGTGTGTATATGCGTGTGTGCGTTTTGTTTGCATGTGTGTTAATATGTGTGTGTATATGCGTGTGTGCATTTTGTGCGCATGTGTGTTAATATGTGTGTGTATATGCGTGTGTGCGTTTTGTGTGCATGTGTGTTAATATGTGTTTGTATATGCGTGTGTGCGTTTTGTGTACATGTGTGTTAATATGTGTGTGTATATGCGTGTGTGCGTTTTGTGTGCATGTGTGTTAATATGTGTGTGTATATGCGTGTGTGCATTTTGTGCGCATGTGTGTTAATATGTGTGTGTATATGCGTGTGTGCGTTTTGTGTGCATGTGTGTTAATATGTGTGTGTATATGCGTGTGTGCATTTCCACTGAATGCTATGAATCTAGGCGTCGCCCTGGTGGTGGTCTGAGGGGGATTCCAGCATTCCCACATCGTTCCCACATCATTCCGAGATCCTCCTGCTTCCCCTCTCCTGTGGGATAAGCCTGGCTTTTGTCCTGGTTGTTATTGGCATCCCACTCCTCTGTTTGTGCCGCTGGGAGTCTGTTTCCCAGAGAGGACTGGCCTCTGTCTCAACCTGCTGTAAAGAGCATGCTTCACAATTTGGGTTTGACTCCCACTTGATTCCTCCTTCTGGGTCAGGGATGATACAGGGATGATACAGGGATGATACAGAGAGGATACAGGGATGATACAGGGATGATACAGAGAGGATACAGGGATGATACAGGGATGATACAGAGAGGATATAGGGAGGATACAGGGATGATACAGGGATTCTACAGGGATGATACAGGGATGATACAGGGAGGATACAGGGATGATACAGGGATGATACAGGGATGATACAGGGAGGATACAGGGATGATACAGGGATGATACAGGGATGATACAGGGAGGATACAGGGATGATACAGGGAGGATACAGGGATGATACAGGGATGATACAGGGAGGATATAGGGAGGATACAGGGATGATACAGGAATTCTACAGGGATGATACAGGGATGATACAGAGAGGATACAGGGAGGATACAGGGATGATACAGGGATGATACAGAGAGGATACAGGGAGGATACAGGGATGATACAGGGATGATACAGGGATGATACAGAGAGGATACAGGGATGATACAGGGATGATACAGAGAGGATACAGGGATGATACAGGGAGGATACAGGGATGATACAGAGAGGATACAGGGATGATACAGGGATGATACAGGGATACTACAGGGAGGATACAGGGAGGATACAGGGATGATACCGGGATGATACAGGGATACTACAGGGAGGATACAGGGAGGATACAGGGATGATACAGGGATGATACAGGGATGATACAGGGATGATACAGGGAGGATACAGGGATGATACAGAGAGGATACAGGGATGATACAGGGAGGATACATGGATGATACAGGGAGGATACAGGGATGATACAGGGAGGATACAGGGATGATACAGAGAGGATACAGGGATGATACAGGGATGATACAGGGATGATACAGTCCAAGATATGCTGGAGGAGGAATGTCACGATTTCTAACAGCATAGCAGATTCAAACATTATATTAAATCTAATAAAGGCACCAAACCAATGTGTTAGATAGCCTCCCAGAAGTGTTTGTATAAGAGGTGGTTGGTTCGTGTTATGTCGCTGATAATGCTGATAAAAACACTCTGACTACCACCAAAGAGTTCTGTATGCCAGCTATACAACCACTACCAGCTTAGATCAATGGACGGAAGCCCTAAGCAATCATTAGCACTTTTGTTATGCATCAAAACTCTGACTTGAGTGACCCCATTGTAGGCCTGTTAAAATAAAAACTTCATAACAGATTTGACTGTTGAGTAACAGTGACCATCTATCTACACAGTGGGCATTCCATTGACCTCTTGACCCCAACCATTACAGAGCTTTGAAGTAAGGTTGGAGAGATTGTTTGACGGGTTGATTGAAGGGGTGAAGGGGTAACCCTCTTTGAAGGTGGGGTGACTTGGGTTGGTCGGCTCGGTGGACTGAGAAGTGTGATGGGGCGCTCCATTCACAGCTAGTCATCCGCGTCACCATTTTCACGCTACGGTGATAAAGTCTCACCAGAGAGGAGTGGAGGGGCAAGGCCTGAGGACACCTGAGACCCAACTGAGATACGGCCAGACCAACGGAGAACATTGATCCTGACACACTGAAACACACAATCTGACACAGAGCGACGCCCCAATGTCACATGGCTATTTTATGCAATAGAGCACAGTGTTATGCAATAGAGTACATGTTGTAGTGTTCACTTCTGTTAAGTTCAGTGTTCACTTCAATGTCATTGAGTGTTCACTATAATGTGATTTAGCGTTCACTTTAATGTCATTTTGTATTAACTTTAATGTCATTTTGTATTAACTTTAATGTCATTTTGTATTAACTTTAATGTAATTTGGCGTTCACTTTGTTTTTATTTTGTATTTACTTTTATGTGATTATGTATTTACTGTTATATCATTTTGTATTTACGTTAATATCATTTATCGTTTACTTTATTGTCATTTAGTATATACTTTATTGTCATTTAGTATATACTTTATTGTCATTTAGTATTAACTTTAATGTCATGTAGTATTGACTTTAATATCATTTAGTGTTTCCTTTAATGTTATTTAGTGATTACTTTAATGTTATTCTGTGTTTACTTTAATGTAATTTTGTGTTTACTTAAATGTCCTACATGTATAACCTTCTACTAAGGACTGTATAACCCTCGAGGACTCAAAAACAAACATAATCTATAGTAATTGAACATAACTAATACCCATTGACAGGAGGTAGTACATAGTGTTCTCCAGTTGAATACATGTTCTGGGCAGGATTCAGAGTGAATTTTACAGTGAAACTTGCGTCTGAGCCAAACCACACCTGCCTTCAACCATACACAACCCATTCATAACACATTCATAACCCATTCGTAACCCATTCGTAACCCATTCATAACCCCTTCATAACCCATACATAAACCATTCATAACCCATACATAACCCATTCATAATCCATTCATAGCAATATTTAACCTATGCAAACATATTCCCAGCCATTCATAGTCATAAACAAACGATACGCAATCTTTGCTATCACAACAAACAAACATTTGGGATTTTGTCTGTCTAGTGTCTCTGTCAAGTCAATCAGTCTGCAAGCCTGAAGCCCTCAGGGTAATTTGTGTAACGAAGTATCTGTTGTATCTGTTGTCAGGGCAAAGAGGACTAGTTTGATGAGTCACTCGCGTGATGTTTACTTTCGATGAGTGTGATTTCTGTCATCTGATGGCGTTTTGGCTAGATAAGGTTGAACAGGACAGGAGCACCTTGTTAATACATTTCACCAAGCGAAGCGGAGAGAGGGACGGCCTTTACCTGCATAGCAAATATCAATGTTCCTGCATTCTAAAAAGCCTCATTAGGACTATAGGGATCTAGGGTGTCTGACTTCTACTTGTGTATTTTTCCGTTTACACTATGAGGAGAACATGTGCATCACACCGAAGTACCTATCAAATGACGTGTAGCTGACCCCTGCTGAGGTCCTCCTGGTTGTGTTGCAGGCCAAGTAGCTGATGATACCTGACGGTTACAGATTCCACTCCACCTAACTGATTGTCCCTGTCAGACTACGTCTGGTCATGCATCTGACTTGGACTGTTTTACAAGACTCCTGACATGACACAAATGCATTTAATAATTATAAAAGTATTCAAAGTTAACAGAGAACAGCCAGAGAAGGACAGGTCATCCTTCAGAGCATGGTTCCTCTCAATGTCTCTTCCTAGATTTGACCCATCAGGGAGTTTTTCCTAGCCGCTGTGTATCAACTTGTTGATGCGGGCTCTGTATGTTATTAGGCTATAACACCAGATTATATGTTATAAGGTTATAACACCAGATTATATGTTATAAGGCTATAACACCAGATTATATGTTATAAGGCTATAACACCAGATTATATGTCATAAGGCTATAACACCAGAATATATGTCATAAGGCTATAACACCAGACTATATGTTATTAGGCTATAACACCAGACTATATGTCATAAGGTTATAACACCAGATTATATGTTATAAGGTTATAACACCAGATTATATGTTATAAGGCTATAACACCAGACTATATGTTATAAGGTTATAACACCAGATTATATGTTATAAGGCTATAACACCAGACTATATGTCATAAGGTTATAACACCAGATTATATGTTATAAGGTTATAACACCAGATTATATGTTATAAGGCTATAACACCAGACTATATGTCATAAGGTTTTAACACCAGACTATATGTTATTAGGCTATAACACCAGACTATATGTCATAAGGTTATAACACCAGACTATATGTTATAAGGCTATAACACCAGACTATATGTCATAAGGTTATAACACCAGATTATATGTTATAAGGTTATAACACCAGATTATATGTTATAAGGCTATAACACCAGACTATATGTTATAAGGTTATAACACCAGATTATATGTTATAAGGCTATAACACCAGACTATATGTCATAAGGTTATAACACCAGATTATATGTTATAAGGTTATAACACCAGATTATATGTTATAAGGCTATAACACCAGACTATATGTCATAAGGTTTTAACACCAGACTATATGTTATTAGGCTATAACACCAGACTATATGTCATAAGGTTATAACACCAGACTATATGTTATAAGGCTATAACACCAGACTATATGTCATAAGGTTATAACACCAGATTATATGTTATAAGGCTATAACACCAGAGTTTATGTCATAAGGCTATAACACCAGACTATATGTTATAAGGCTATAACACCAGACTATATGTCATAAGGCTATAACACCAGACTATATGTCATAAGGTTATAACACCAGACTATATGTTATAAGGCTATAACACCAGACTATATGTCATAAGGCTATAACACCAGATTATATGTCATAAGGCTATAACACCAGACTATATGTTATAAGGCTATAACACCAGACTATATGTCATAAGGCTATAACACCAGACTATATGTCATAAGGTTTTAACACCAGACTATATGTTATTAGGCTATAACACCAGACTATATGTCATAAGGCTATAACACCAGACTATATGTTATAAGGCTATAACACCAGACTATATGTCATAAGGCTATAACACCAGACTATATGTTATAAGGCTATAACACCAGACTATATGTCATAAGGCTATAACACCAGACTATATGTCATAAGGCTATAACACCAGACTATATGTTATAAGGCTATAACACCAGACTATATGTTATAAGGTTATAACACCAGACTATATGTCATAAGGCTATAACACCAGACTATATGTTATAAGGCTATAACACCAGACTATATGTTATAAGGTTATAACACCAGACTATATGTCATAAGGCTATAACACCAGACTATATGTTATAAGGCTATAACACCAGACTATATGTTATAAGGTTATAACACCAGACTATATGTTATAAGGCTATAACACCAGACTATATGTTATAAGGTTATAACACCAGACGAGTTATTATTGGACTATAAAACCAGACTACCTGTCATAGTGCCAGTCTAAAATTCACCATTTAAGTAAATAGCACAATGAATCCTATAGGCCCAGACCTTTCCCTACATCAGGCTGTGGAAGCTGTCTGGTGATTAGTGTAATTCCACGGCCTAGTGCCGCTAATTGCATCAAAGTGCAGCACAGAGACACATAGATGTACATGCTAATTACAAAACCAGAATGTGATTACCACGGCGTTCAGCGTGGAAATACACTGTAAACACATGACTGCTTGCGGTGCGAATTACCCGTAGCCTTTTAATTCAGCCGAGTAATGTCACGCACAGAGGTATGATATGAGGACTTATCGAGATTTACAATATTATCATGTTGGTTGTAATCGTTTTATGTGTCTGTAACACTATCTGTCTGTCTAAATTAATCAGTGAGCAGGTGGTTGTAATTGTTTTATGTGACTGTAACACTACTGTCTGTCTGTCTGTGTCTAAATTAATCATTTAGCGGCTGGTTGTAATTTTTTTATGTGTCTGTAACACTACTGTCTGTCTGTCTGTGTCTAAATTAATCAGTGAGCAGCTGGTTGTAATTGTTTTATGTGACTGTAACACTACTGTCTGTCTGTGCCTAAATTAATCAGTGAGCTCCAGGTTTCAGAGTTCCGTGTGACTGGCTGTCTGTCGCTCCTGAAGTTCCTTGTTTGAGCCTGTCAACAGTCCCAGGAAGTCCCTTACCTCATTTACCCACCTCGACGACCCCTTCCCCCTCCCAATACAGATCTGTGTACCTGTATAGCCTCCTGTGTCTGCTCAGACTAATGTGGCTATCCAGATTAGGATATAATGTCCGAAGAAGCAACTGTTTCTAGTTTTTGTAACGACACGAGGCATAACAGCAGAGTTTTCGTGTATGCAAACTGATGCTTGAGATGGCTGAACTTAAAAATCGTTTTCAATTGTTTTGTGGTGATTCATCTTGTAGTGACGCCCCACTCCAGACTGCAGAGGACCTGATTGAAGACACTAAAGTGGATTATCTGTCATCACCAGAGTGTCTTCCTCTGAGCATTACGTTGCGACTCTTTGATTTCGGTCTGGTGTTGTTTGGGAACCGCAGGATTCCACATTGCATCACTTCCCTCCAAGCCAGACAGACAGACATCTCACTCATGTTGGCTGCCCCAAATGGCACCACATTCCCTCCCATCGTGCACTGCATTTGATCCTTTGGTTTAGGCTCTGGTCAAAAGTAGAGCAAAACATAGGTAACATGGCGCTCTTTCGAACCTCTGCAGCTAATCAGTGGAAACATTAGCCGGTTACGGTCAACAACAGCATCCAGTCAGTTGTTTAACCAATAAGAACCTTTAACAAAACGACTCTTGTGAAAACCAACAACAACTCATCACACACCCAGATTATTTACTTAAAAACAATGCTGTTTCACCAAAAACAACCAAGAATTACATCTTCTCTGTTTTTTAGCCTAAAACAATTCCCAACAAAACAAGATTAATTCCAGTCAACACGAAACATGAATATTTCTATCAACACACGTTAGGATCTGTATGGAAAAATGACATTAAAGGCAGTTACTTAAATTCATATAGGGGAATGTTAATCTATTTGACAGTAGTTTGGCAGGAAAGTGCCACACAGCCCAGCAGGCAGTTGTTAGTAAAACTGCACTCCTCCTAAAACATCCTGCTCGCACATCTCTGACCACAGCACTACACCAGTCAACATTGCCATTAATAAAACATGTTATTACAATAAGACAACTATATGTACACAACTATGTGTTCAAATAAGGCTTATTTATTACAGACATCGATTGTCAATAACAAAATTCTGCCTAACTCTATGGGCGCTGCCAATGTTCCATTAGAATCCTTTCTTTTCTAGTGTTTCACCTGGTTTACGTTTTAACCCTGTTTGTCTGTTTGATAGTCAAGTTTTGTAATCAGCTGTATTGTATTATGAAATGGTGTACATTCTGTGATATGGCAAATTGTAGTGTAGCATTGTCAATTGTTTTATTATGACACAATATACTTTAATTTGTGCACCAATTTTCACCGGAGATATGAGACGGTTCACAGAAATGTCCAGCCAAGTACCGATCGAGCCACTCCAACCTGTGGGAGGTGTTTCAGAAAGGACAGGGTGAAATTTCCTCAGGTATCACAACATATTGGCAACTATAACGCCAAAGGTCATTTTGAAACACTTCTTATTCAACCTAATTTCACGCGGGTTTTCGTGGGAAACGAGGACATAAGTAAGTGACCCTAAACTTTTGAACGATAGCAAAAATAGGGTACAATTTGGGACACACCGGCGATGCATTGTGTTGTGTAATGGAAGGCTGGGGTCAGATTGTTTTTCCACTTCAGCTGTCCGCCAGAAGAGGGTGAAGTGAGAGGAAGACCGTTAAGGCAATTCATTTAATTAGGATGACAGGTTTTAACAATGAATTAGACAACGTATGATTTGATAATCAAGGAACGCGGTCTTAACGTAGCTTTGTGGCTAGCGTGGTACTCTAAGCTGTTTCATTCCACCAGTACTTACACACTGTGTTCTGTTTTTTACACTCCTCTCATTCTCTTAAGTCGGTTGACATTAAAAACCTTCTATGTTAAGATTATATTATTTTTATCGCCCCACCACACACACACACACACACGCGCGCGTGACGTACACATCGTACACAGTTGAAACCTTTACAACTATGAGACGTTCCGTGATTTGGGAATTCCGACACTCCCAGGCACACAAAGAACTGTGTGTGTGAGTGAATGTCTGTGAATGTATGTGTGTGTTAATGAATGTGTGTAAATGTATGTGTGTTAATGAATGTGTGTAAATGTATGTGTGTTAATGAATGTGGGTAAATGTATGTGTGTGTGAGTGAATGTGTGTGTGTGTATGTGTGTGTGAGTGAATGTGTGTGAATGTATGTGTGTGTTAATGAATGTGTGTAAATGTATGTGTGTGTAAATGAATGTGTGTAAATGTATGTGTGTGTGAGTGAATGTGTGTGTGTGTATGTGTCTGTGAGTGAATGTGTGTGTATGTGTGTATGTATGTATGTATATGCGTGTGTGTGTGTATGTATGTGTCTGTGTGTATGTGTCTGTGTGTATGTGTGTGTGTGTGTATGTGTGTATGCGTGTGTAAATGTGTGTGAATGTGTGTGTGTGAGTGAGTGAAGGACAAGGTGGTAATTTAAAGCTGCATTAGGACCTTTTATAGTGATGCCATATTGTCAACACAGCCCACAAACCCTCCTTTTCTCCTCCTCCCCTATCTCCTCCCCTCCTCCGCTTCTCCTCCTAGTGTCCTCCATTCCTCCACTCCTCTCCACTCTGTTCATTCTTCTCCCCAGTCCTTTTTATTTGTTCTAATCCCAGGGCTGGCTGGGTCTTGCCTGGATCAGCAGAGTGCCTGGTTTCAAAGGGTAATAGACACCTTACCTGTAATTTACTGGTTTCACTGCACCTGCCTTTGAAGTCTGAGGCGGCCAGGGTGCTGAGGTTTGGATGAGGAGGGACAGCGGAACAGAGATGGGGCGTAGGACACTGTGAGACTGTGTGTTAATGTGTGTGTGTGTGTGTGAAAAAGAGATATTTAGATCACAGATAGACAAACAAATAGACAAATTAGACAGATAGATAGATAGATAGAGAGCTTAAGAAATTATCATTTTTTCAGTTTCTTGGTATCTGACTTCTTTTGGACTTTACAAATAGGTTTCAATGTGGGTAAATGAATGTCTTTAAACTGAAAAGGATGTGTAGCTTCACCTCTAGAGAGGGTTAAATCATTGTCTGGAACTGCAACCTCCATTCGAAGTCACACATCATACTATGTCACATCTGTCATTGTGTAGAACAACAGGTGGAATCTAAAACTTAAGCTATTACTCTAGGTTATGTAGGTCTTTGTAGGATGTTCGGTCAGCTAAGCTAGGTGTTTCTGTGGAGGTTAGTGTTAGCTTATCTAGGTATTTCTGTGGAGGATAGTGTTAGCTTAGCTAGGGGTTTCTGTGGAGGTTAGTGTTGGCTTAGCTAGGGGTTTCTGTGGAGGTTAGTGTTGGCTTAGCTAGGGGTTTCTGTGGAGGTTAGTGTTGGCTTAGCTAGGGGTTTCTGTGGAGGTTAGTGTTGGCTTAGCTAGGGGTTTCTGTGGAGGTTAGTGTTGGCTTAGCTAGGGGTTTCTGTGGAGGTTAGTGTTGGCTTAGCTAGGTGTTTCTTTGGAGGTTAGTGTTGGCTTAGCTAGGTGTTTCTGTGGAGGTTAGTGTTGGCTAAAGATTATTGTGGAGAGAGAGATTTGGTGAGGAAAAGATAGAAAGGACAGGGAAGGAGAGAGACGATGAAGGAAGTAGAGAGGACAAGGGAAAGGGAGAAAGAGGGTGAGGGAAGGAGAGAGAGATGGCGAGGGAACGAGAGAAAGAGGGCAGGGGAAAGTGGGAGAAGGAGAGAGAGAGAAGGTGTGAGGGAAGGAGAGAGATGATGAGGGAAAGAAAGAGGTTACGAGGGAAGGGGTGAGAGAGGGCAGGGGAAGGAGAGAGAGAGAAGGGGTGAGGGAAAGAAAGAGATTACGAGGGAATGGGTGAAAGAGGGCAGGGGAAGGAGAGAGAGAGAAGGGGTGAGGGAAAGAAAGAGATTACGAGGGAATGGGTGAAAGAGGGCAGGGGAAGGAGAGAGAGAGAAGGGGTGAGGGAAGGAGAGAGAGATGACGAGAGAGAGATATGCAATAACTAGCTGGAGAGCATCCTCATGCAGATTATCCAGTGCTGTTACAAATGACAGCCTATTCCCTACATAGTGTACTCATTTAACCAAAGACGGATGTAGGGAAGAGAGTGCCATTTAGCCCAGAGCCTGACTGCTGAGCTGTAGAGGGAGTGACAGGAAAATTACATTAGTGCAACTATGAATCATTACAAACAATTCTTTAAAAGTCCTTCACTGTAATTACATGTGCTGTCTGCTCCATTACAGCTTTACTACCTTCTTTTACCACTGCCTGTATTCTTGGCACACAGAATAATATGCAGACATACAGACACACACACACACACACACACACACACACACACACACACACACACACACACACACACACACACACACACACACACACACACACACACACACACACACACACACACACACATAGACAAACAAACACACATTCAGACCTCACACCACTACACCAGAATCCTCACACCACTTCAGTTGGATCCTCATTCCATTACAGCAGGACCCTCACACTACCAGAGAAGGATCCTCACACCACTACACAAGGATCCTCACACCACTACACAAGGATCCTCACACCACTACAGAAGGATCCTCACACCACTACACAATGATCCTCACATTATGGCTGAAGGATCCTCACACCACTACAGAAGGATCCTCACATAATGGCTGAAGGATCCTCATACCACTACACAAGGATCCTCACACCACTACACAAGGATCCTCACACCACTACAGAAGGATCCTCACACCACTACACAAGGATCCTCACACCACTACACAAGGATCCTCACACCACTACAGAAGGATCCTCACACCACTACACAAGGATCCTCACATTATGACTGAAGGATCCTCACACCACTACAGAAGGATCCTCACACCACTACACAAGGATCCTCACACCACTACACAATGATCCTCACATTATGGCTGAACGATCCTCATACCACTACAGAAGGATCCTCACACCACTACACAAGGATCCTCACACCACTACACAATGATCCTCACATTATGGCTGAACGATCCTCATACCACTACAGAAGGATCCTCACACCACTACACAAGGATCCTCACACCACTACACAATGATCCTCACATTATGGCTGAAGGATCCTCACACCACTACAGAAGGATCCTCACACCACTACAGAAGGATCCTCACACCACCACAGAAGGATCCTCACTCCACCACAGGTAGGGCTACCATTTCATTACAGCCCTATCCAGAGTACACACTATAGAACTGTAAGTGACACAAAAGCTGGTAAGCAGTAATAATCCCTTTCTTTAAGAGACATCATAAGCAAAGTTGGCTCTCAAAACCAAACAGGTAGCGTCCACCATACCTAAAATGATCTGGGAACAGATCTGCAGCTCTAAACCACATGAAAGACACATCTTTTCCTCAGATTTTACAATTATTTTATAATAAATAATTGATAAAATCTACTAGGCGAGGACGTCAGCATCTCAGCATAAATATATGTGACTTGTTGTAGTGAGGAAATGTCAAGCCTCAGGTAGAGCCCAAAGTTATTTTAAATTATGTTTGTTTTCTTTTACTTTTCTAACTGTTCGCACATTGTTAAAGAAACATTATAATTTGATAGTACATTTTAAAACCGTACTTTACATTTTTTCTGTCTATTTTTACTTGTTTCTCCATCTCACGTTGAATTGTTAATTGTCATACCATGAAAATGTGAACATATTACCATATCAATGTGAACATATTACCATATCAAAGTAAACATATTAACCAAATCAATGTGAACATATTAACCATATCAATGTGAACATATTACCATATCGATGTGAACATATTACCATATCAATGTGAACATATTAACCATATCAATGTGAACATATTACCATATCAATGTGAACATATTACCATATCAATGTGAATATATTACCATATCAATGTGAACATATTAACCATATCAATGTGAACATATTAACCATATCAAAGTAAACATATTAACCAAATCAATGTGAACATATTAACCATATCAATGTGAACATATTAACCATATCAATGTGAACTTATTAACCATATCAATGTGAACATATTAACCATATCAATGTGAACATATTAACCATATCAATGTGAACATATTAACCATATCAATGTGAACATATTAACCATATCAATGTGAACTTATTAACCATATCAATGTGAACATATTAACCATATCAATGTGAACATATTAACCATATCAATGTGAACATATTAACCATATCAATGTGAACATATTACCATATCAATGTGAACATATTAACCATATCAATGTGAACATATTAACCATATCAATGTGAACATATTAACCATATCAATGTGAACTTATTAACCATATCAATGTGAACATATTAACCATATCAATGTTAACATATTAACCATATCAATGTGAACATATTAACCATATCAATGTGAACATATTACCATATCAAAGTAAACATATTAACCAAATCAATGTGAACATATTAACCATATCAATGTGAACATATTACCATATCAAAGTAAACATATTAACCAAATCAATGTGAACATATTAACCATATCAATGTGAACATATTACCATATCGATGTGAACATATTACCATATCAATGTGAACATATTAACCATATCAATGTGAACATATTACCATATCAATGTGAACATATTACCATATCAATGTGAACATATTACCATATCAATGTGAACATATTAACCATATGAATGTGAACATATTAACCATATCAATGTCAACATATTAACCATATCAATGTGAACTTATTAACCATATCAATGTGAACATATTAACCATATCAATGTGAACATATTAACCATATCAATGTGAACATATTAACCATATCAATGTGAACATATTAACCATATCAATGTGAACATATTAACCATATCAATGTGAACATATTAACCATGTCAATGTGAACGTATTAACCATGTCAATGTGAACATATTAACCATGTCAATGTGAACATATTAACCATATCAATGTGAACATATTAACCATATCAATGTGAACATATCAACCATATCAATGTGAACATATAAACCATATCAATGTGAACATATTACCATATCAATGTGAACATATTACCATATCAATGTGAACATATTACCATATCAATGTGAACATATTACCATATCAATGTGAACATATTAACCATATCAATGTGAACATATTACCATATCAATGTGAACATATTAACCATATCAATGTGAACATATTAACCATATCAATGTGAACATATTAACCATATCAATGTGAACATATTACCATATCAATGTGAACATATTAACCATATCAATGTGAACATATTAACCATATCAATGTGAACATATTAACCATATCAATGTGAACATATTAACCATATCAATGTGAACATATTAACCATATCAATGTGAACATATTAACCATATCAATGTGAACATATTAACCATATCAATGTGAACATATTAACCATATCAATGTGAACATATTAACCATATCAATGTGAACATATTAACCATATCAATGTGAACATATTAACCATATCAATGTGAACATATTAACCATGTCAATGTGAACATATTAACCATATCAATGTGAACATATTAACCATATCAATGTGAACATATTAACCATATCAATGTGAACATATTAACCATATCAATGTGAACATATTAACCATATCAATGTGAACATATTAACCATATCAATGTGAACATATTAATATCAATGTGAACATATCATCAATGTGAACATATTAACCATATCAATAACATCATATGTGAACATATTAACCATATCAATGTGAACATATTAACCATATCAATGTGAACATATTAACCATATCAATGTGAACATATTAACCATATCAATGTGAACATATTAACCATATCAATGTGAACATATTAACCATATCAATGTGAACATATTAACCATATCAATGTGAACATATTAACCATATCAATGTGAACATATTAACCATATCAATATTAACCATATCAATGTGAACATATTAACCATATCAATGTGAACATATTAACCATATCAATGTGAACATATTAACCATATCTATGTGAACATATTACCATATCAATGTGAACATATTAACCATATCAATGTGAACATATTAACCATATCAATGTGAACATATTAACCATATCAATGTGAACATATTAACCATATCAATGTGAACATATTAACCATATCAATGTGAACATATTAACCATATCAATGTGAACATATTAACCATATCAATGTGAACATATTAACCATATCAATGTGAACATATTAACCATATCAATGTGAACATATTAACCATATCTATGTGAACATATTAACCATATCAATGTGAACATATTAACCATATCAATGTGAACATATTAACCATATCAATGTGAACATATTAACTATATCAATGTGAACATATTAACCATATCAATGTGAACATATCAACCATATCAATGTGAACATATTACCATATCAATGTGAACATATTAACCATATCAATGTGAACATATTAACCATATCAATGTGAACATATTAAGCATATCAATGTGAACATATTAACCATATCAATGTGAACATATTAACCATATCAATGTGAACATATTAACCATATCAATGTGAACATATTAACCATATCTATGTGAACATATTAACCATATCAATGTGAACATATTAACCATATCAATGTGAACATATTAACCATATCTATGTGAACATATTAACAATATCAATGTGAACATATTAACCATATCAATGTGAACATATAAACCATATCAATGTGAACATATCAACCATATCAATGTGAACATATTAACCATATCAATGTGAACATATTAACCATATCAATGTGAACATATTAACCATATCAATGTGAACATATTAACCATATCAATGTGAACATATTAACCATATCCATGTGAACATATTACCATATCAATGTGAACATATTAACCATATCAATGTGAACATATTAACCATATCAATGTGAACATATTAACCATATCAATGTGAACATATTAACCATATCAATGTGAACATATTAACCATATCAATGTGAACATATTAACCATATCAATGTGAACATATTACCATATCAATGTGAACATATTAACCATATCAATGTGAACATATTACCATATCAATGTGAACATATTAACCATATCTATGTGAACATATTACCATATCAATGTGAACATATTAACCATATCAATGTGAACATATTAACCATATCAATGTGAACATATCAACCATATCAATGTGAACATATTAACCATATCAATGTGAACATATTAACCATATCAATGTGAACATATCAACCATATCTATGTGAACATATTACCATATCAATGTGAACATATTAACAATATCAATGTGAACATATCAACCATATCAATGTGAACATATTAACCATATCAATGTGAACATATTAACCATATCAATGTGAACATATTAACCATATCTATGTGAACATATTACCATATCAATGTGAACATATTAACAATATCAATGTGAACATATTAACCATATCAATGTGAACATATTAACCAAATCAATGTGAACATATTAACCATATTAATGTGAAAGTATTAACCATATCAATGTGAACATATTAACCATATCAATGTGAACATATTAACCATATCAATGTGAACATATTAACCTAATCAATGTGAACATATTAACCATATCAATGTGAACATATTAATCATATCAATGTGAACATATTAACCATATCAATGTGAACATATTAACCATATCAATGTGAACATATTAACCATATCTATGTGAACATATTACCATATCAATGTGAACATATTAACCATATCTATGTGAACATATTAACCATATCAATGTGAACATATTACCATATCAATGTGAACATATTACCATATCAATGTGAACATATTACCATATCAATGTGAACATATTACCATATCAATGTGAACATATTAACCATATCAATGTGAACATATTACCATATCAATGTGAACATATTAACCATATCTATGTGAACATATTACCATATCAATGTGAACATATTAACCATATCAATGTGAACGTATTAACCATATCAATGTGAACATATCAACCATATCAATGTGAACATATTAACCATATCAATGTGAACATATTAACCATATCAATGTGAACATATCAACCATATCAATGTGAACATATCAACCATATCAATGTGAACATATTAACCATATCAATGTGAACATATTAACCATATCAATGTGAACATATTAACCATATCAATGTGAACATATTAACCATATCAATGTGAACATATTAACCATATCAATGTGAACATATCAACCATATCAATGTGAACATATTAACCATATCAATGTGAACATATCAACCATATCAATGTGAACATATTAACCATATCAATGTGAACATATCAACCATATCAATGTGAACATATTAACCATATCAATGTGAACATATTAACCATATCAATGTGAACATATTAACCGTATCAATGTGAACATATCAACCATATCAATAAATCCCCTTTGGACTGAAGTGTGAGAGAAAGACAGAGCAAAAGAGTCAGGGTGAGATGGAGTGAGAGAAAGAATGAAGGAGAAATGAGAGAGAGGATCAGTGGAAACCGGATGAGGGGCAGAGAATAAGAATGGATGAGAACATATTGGTCATCCCAAGTTCAGACCCTCACCCCTGCTGTGTCTGGGCTGGGCCAGGGAGGGACTGCCTCACTGGTTCACCCTGTGACCTGCAGACCTCCGGCCCAGAGCTGGGCATCGCTCCAGGTTTCTATCCAATTTACCAGCTCTGCTCCACGGAGGAGCTACCCCTCTAACTCACCCCACCCCTGGCTGCCCCTGCTTAGAGTCGACAGAGCGTTGCGGATGGCCCTCGGTTGCACCAAACGCCCCCGCCCCCACATCCCCGTTCTCAGAGAAACAGGCACCAGACTTCCAGTACATTATATCAAACCCAAGCTACAGTACACTGTTGATTAAAACATAACTACAGTACATTATATCAAACCCAAGCTACAGTACACTGTTGATTAATACATGACTACAGTACATTATATCAAACCCAAGCTACAGTACACTGTTCATTATATCAAACCCAAGCTACAGTACACTGTTGACTAAAACATAACTACAGCAGATTATATCAAACCCAAGCTACAGTACACTGTTGATTAAAACACAACTACAGTAGATTATATCAAACCCAAGCTACAGTAAACTGTTGATTAAAACATGACTACAGTACATTATATCAAACCCAAGCAACAGTACACTGTTGATTATAACATAACTACAGTACATTATATCAAACCCAAGCTACAGTACACTGTAGATTAAAACATAACTACCGTACAATATATCAAACCCAAGCTACTTTACACTGTTGATTAATACATGACTACAGTACATTATATCAAACCCAAGCTACAGTACACTGTTAATTATATCAAACCCAAGCTACATTACACTGTTGATTAATACATGACTACAGTACATTACATCAAACCCAAGCTACTGTACACTGTTCATCATATCAAACCCAAGCTACAGTACACTGTTGATTAAAACATAACAACAGTACATTATATCAAACCCAAGCTACTGTACACTGTTGATTAAAACATAACTACAGTACATTATATCAAACCCAAGCTACAGTACACTGTTGATTATATCAAACCCAAGCTACAGTACACTGTTGATTAATACATGACTACAGTAGATTATATCAAACCCAAGCTACTGTACACTGTTCATTATATCAAACCCAAGCTACAGTACACTGTTATTTAAAACATGACTACAGAACATTATATCAAACCCAAGCTACAGTACACTGTTGATTAAAACATAACTACAGTACATTATATCAAACCCAAGCTACAGTACACTGTTGATTAAAACATAACTACAGTACATTATATCAAACCCAAGCTACAGTACACTGTTGATTAAAACATAACTACAGTACATTATAACAAACCCAAGCTACAGTACACTGTAGATTAAAACATAACTACAGTACATTATATCAAACCCAAGCAACAGTACACTGTTGATTAATACATAACTACAGTACATTATACCAAACCCAAGCAAAGGTACACTGTTGATTAATACATAACTACAGTACATTATATCAAACCCAAGCTACAGTACACTGTTGATTAAAACATAACTACAGTACATCATATCAAACTCAAGCTACTTTACACAGTTGATTAATACATGACTACAATACATTATATCAAACCCAAGCTACAGTACACTGTTAATTATATCAAACCCAAGCTACAGTACACTTTTGATTAATAGATGACTACAGTACATTATATCAAACCCAAGCTACTGTACAATTTCATTATATCAAACCCAAGCTACAGTACACTGTTGATTAAAACATAACTACAGTACATTATATCAAACCCAAGCTACAGTACACTGTAGATTAAATCATAACTACTGTTCATTATATCAAACCCAAGCTACAGTACACTGTTGATTAATACATAACTACAGTACATTATATCAAACCCAAGCTACAGTACACTGTTAATTAAAACATAACTACAGTACATTATATCAAACCCAAGCTACAGTACACTGTTATTTAAAACATGACTACAGAACATTATATCAAACCCAAGCTACAGTACACTGTTGATTAAAACATAACTACAGTACATTATATCAAACCCAAGCTACAGTACACTGTTGATTAAAAAATAACTACAGTACATTATATCAAACCCAAGCTACAGTACAACGTTGATTAAAACATAACTACAGTACATTATAACAAACCCAAGCTACAGTACACTGTAGATTAAAACATAACTACAGTACATTATATCAAACCCAAGCAACAGTACACTGTTGATTAATACATAACTACAGTACATTATACCAAACCCAAGCAAAGGTACACTGTTGATTAATACATAACTACAGTACATTATATCAAACCCAAGCTACAGTACACTGTTGATTAAAACATAACTACAGTACATCATATCAAACCCAAGCTACTTTACACTGTTGATTAATACATGACTACAATACATTATATCAAACCCAAGCTACAGTACACTGTTAATTATATCAAACCCAAGCTACAGTACACTTTTGATTAATACATGACTACAGTACATTATATCAAACCCAAGCTACTGTACAATGTTCATTATATCAAACCCAAGCTACAGTACACTGTTGATTAAAACATAACTAAAGTACATTATATCAAACCCAAGCTACAGTACACTGTTGATTAAAACATAACTACAGTACATTATATCAAACCCAAGCTACTGTACACTGTTGATTAAAACATAACTACAGTACATTATATCAAACCCAAGCTACAGTTTACTGTTGATTAAAACATAACTACAGTACATTATATCAAACCCATGCTACAGTACACTGTAGATTAAAACATAACTACTGTTCATTATATCAAACCCAAGCTACAGTACACTGTTGATTAAAAAATAACTACAGTACATTATATCAAACCCAAGCTACAGTACACTGTTGATTAAAACATAACAACAGTACATTATATCAAACCCAAGCTACAGTACACTGTTGATTAAAACATAACTACAGTACATTATATAAAACCCAAGCTACAGTACACCGTTGATTAAAACAAAACTACAGTACATTATATCAAACCCAAGCTACAGTACACTGCTGATTAAAGCATAACTACAGTACATTATATCAAACCAAAGCTACAGTACATTATATCAAACCCAAGCTACAGTACACTGTAGATTAAAACATAACTACCGTACATTATATCAAACCCAAGCTACAGTACACTGTTGATTAAAACATAACTACAGTACATTATATCAAACCCAAGCTACAGTACACTGTTGATTAAAACATAACTACAGTACATTATATCAAAACCAAGCTACAGTACATTATATCAACCCCAAGCTACAGTACACTGTAGATTTAAACATAACTACAGTACATTATATCAAACCCAAGCTACAGTACACTGTTGATTAAAACATAACTACAGTACATTATATCAAACCCAAGCTACAGTACACTGTTGATTAAAACATAACTACAGTACATTATATCAAACCCAAGCTACAGTACACTGTTGATTAAAACATAACTACAGAACATTATATCAAACCCAAGCTACTTTACACTGTTGATTAATACATGACTACAATACATTATATCAAACCCAAGCTACAGTACACTGTTAATTATATCAAACCCAAGCTACAGTACACTTTTGATTAATACATGACTACAGTACATTATATCAAACCCAAGCTACTGTACAATGTTCATTATATCAAACCCAAGCTACAGTACACTGTTGATTAAAACATAACTAAAGTACATTATATCAAACCCAAGCTACAGTACATTGTTGATTAAAACATAACTACAGTACATTATATCAAACCCAAGCTACTGTACACTGTTGATTAAAACATAACTACAGTACATTATATCAAACCCAAGCTACAGTTTACTGTTGATTAAAACATAACTACAGTACATTATATCAAACCCATGCTACAGTACACTGTAGATTAAAACATAACTACTGTTCATTATATCAAACCCAAGCTACAGTACACTGTTGATTAAAAAATAACTACAGTACATTATATCAAACCCAAGCTACAGTACACTGTTGATTAAAACATAACAACAGTACATTATATCAAACCCAAGCTACAGTACACTGTTGATTAAAACATAACTACAGTACATTATATCAAACCCAAGCTACAGTACACCGTTGATTAAAACAAAACTACAGTACATTATATCAAACCCAAGCTACAGTACACTGCTGATTAAAGCATAACTACAGTACATTATATCAAACCAAAGCTACAGTACATTATATCAAACCCAAGCTACAGTACACTGTAGATTAAAACATAACTACCGTACATTATATCAAACCCAAGCTACAGTACACTGTTGATTAAAACATAACTACAGTACATTATATCAAACCCAAGCTACAGTACACTGTTGATTAAAACATAACTACAGTACATTATATCAAAACCAAGCTACAGTACATTATATCAACCCCAAGCTACAGTACACTGTAGATTTAAACATAACTACAGTACATTATATCAAACCCAAGCTACAGTACACTGTTGATTAAAACATAACTACAGTACATTATATCAAACCCAAGCTACAGTACACTGTTGATTAAAACATAACTACAGTACATTATATCAAACCCAAGCTACAGTACACTGTTGATTAAAACATAACTACAGAACATTATATCAAACCCAAGCTACAGTACACTGTTCATTAAAACATGACTACAGAACATTATATCAAACCCAACTAAATACAATTCATAAACATGCTGCATCATTCTGCATTCTTTTAAGAGTAGTTGTTTTTTAATTTATTAAGAGTTTACATTTCTTCTATTTAATTGTCATAATTTACATGGTCGTGTGTTGTCCCGTCGTCTTACTATTGTATTATTTTGCTAATGTTGACGTTGAGTACTAGGTGAACTTCATTGGGTCGTTGACCTTTGACAACTTCCCCAGGATTAGTGAAAGCTACCTGCCTGAAAACATCAAAGATCCACCACCAAATTGTACCATCACATTTCTGTTTTGCTTTCACTTGTAGAAATGACCCGTAATTAAAAAACAATGGTTGCTAGTGATATTAGCCCTCCAGGTGTAGCAGACGTAAATGTAGCCTCACAATTAAGCCACTAAAGTCAAACTGAAAATGAACAACTACAACCCAAATACACATTTAAATACTGGCTAATGAAGGCAATGTAAGAGATTTTATACACAGTTTGTGACCTCTACGATGTCTCCACAATGTAAAATCAGACCATCTTTATACCCAGACAGG
Organism: Dallia pectoralis; assembly: GCA_029465975.1. Lineage (NCBI taxonomy): Eukaryota > Metazoa > Chordata > Actinopteri > Esociformes > Umbridae > Dallia > Dallia pectoralis. Next base: position 4,442,204 of record CM055757.1, on the reverse strand, counting down.
CTACTAACTTTATATCCTTTGTGTTGTCTCTCTCTCTCTGCCCATTTTGAAAACACCTTGGATTGGTAAAACAGAGAATGACCTCCTGATCTGATTGGTTAATTTAAAAAAAGTTTCTTTGATTTAGCTCAGTTTACCAGTATCTGTTAATTTTTTGTAATTTTCAAGACATTATGTAAAAGACAAAAACAAAAAACAGAATGTATAAATAAAATGATCCAATTAGAGATTTGTCTGTACAAATAAGGCCCTCATTCTATGAGATACAGTATGTGCAATGATTAATTAAAATACTGCGGCAGGCTGACCATGTGGTTCTGAGTTGGGTCATTAAATGAAGAATCGCTGGTTCAAATCCTTAAGCTGACAAGGGGAAAAGTCCTGTCGTTCTGTCTGAGCAAAACCGTTAACCTTTATTGCCCCTAGGTCATTGCTATAAATAAGTATATCTTCTTAGCAAATGGGTAAAAAAGGAATTCTCATTCCCTCTGCCCGGAATGTTCATTGACCCCGGTCCTGCTTGTAGACTTTCGGAAAGATTACCACGCGTGATTGAAAGGGACGTTTCTGCCAAGAATGTGGGGAATTAGGAGTAAATGGTACATATTTAGTTGTTCTCACAAATATGTGTTTTATGTTCTATTGTTTTATTTAAGTTAGTCTTTTTGTTTTACTGGAAAATATGTAATTTAAGACTTTCACAAAAAATCCTATTTAGCCAGGACACGGCAAAATACTTCAGTTTGCAGCTCCAAAGAAGATGTTTTGCTCTTTTGGTTAATGTTAAATGATTGCATAAAATTGTATAGTAAGTATATATCTCTATTTGGGTTTTAAACCTCTCAGCAACTTCAGCTGTTCCTCCACTCCATTGGTGTCCCAGTCATTTCTTCTGTCTTTGTCTTCTATCTTTTGTTTTCACCTTTGATACCCCAGCAGTTCCTCCTTTCCTTTTTAAATCACAAGATAGTTTTAGGATAAAGAAACGTCTGGGAGTGGTTTGAGAAGCACTGTGTAAATGACGGATACACTGAATATTATTCAATAGTTTTAAAATAGCATAGTATTATGATGCTTCACAGTATAATAGCAGTATAGTATTATCACAATACCACAGTACCATAGCATTATGATTCTTCACAGTATAATAGCAGTATAGTATAATCACAATACCACAGTACCATAGTATTATGATGCTTCACAGTATAATAGCAGTATAGTATAATCACAATACCACAGTACCATAGTATTATAATGCTAGTATAATCACAATACCACAGTACCATAGTATTAAAAAGTATATTAATAGGTTGTGTATCATGTGCATTGTGAGACATTAAAACAACACGTCTTCTCCACATTTCATCTAAATGAAGGCAAATAAAATGCATCCAATAAGAAACATAATATCACAGCATCATGGTGTGATATTATCATTGCACCATTGTGTCATGGTGTGATATTATCATTGCATCATCGTATCATGGTGTGATATTATCAGTGCATCATTGTATCATGGTGTGATATTATCAGTGCATCATCGTATCATGGTGTGATATTATCATTGCATCATCATATCATAGACCAGGTTTTGTCTTGGCTCATTTTCAGGAAGTGGGGTCATGTTTGTTATTTAACACTGAACGCCAGGACCTCTCTTCCTTTCACTGTGACGTTGTGGAAACTGTCAAAAACACACTGCTTTCCCTCTCTCCTTCTCTCCTTCTCTCCATCTCTCTCTCCATCTCTCTCCCTCTTACTGTGACAAACTGTCAACAACACACTGCCACCCCTCCCTCCCTCCCTAATACTATGGTACTGTGGTATTCCATTCCATTCTCCATCCCTCCTGACACACACAGCCCTCCCTCCCTCCCTCCCTCCCTTTCCATTCCATTCTCCATCCCTCTCTCGTTATCACTCCCTTTCCCTCTGTTCCACCTATTTCACCATTTCTCAAATGTACCGCTGTCGCTAGCCTTTTCCTTGCCACCTTCTTTCGATCTGACTTCACGCCTATTCATGTACTTCCCTCTCCGTTTCCAGTTAACCCTGTCTGTCTCAATTAGTTGATTGGACTACAGGTCGGCCAGTGGTTGTAACAGCTGGTGTAACCAGCTGGCGTGTTCAGTGATCCTATGGTAATGCGGTTGAGTTGGTGTACCAAAAGCCTGGTGATGGGGAACCCCCCCAGCCCCCCCAGCCCACGAAACAGGCGGAAAATAGCTGGAATGCCCGCTGCACCCCCTCCACACTCGTCTCGCCATGGAGGCTGATTCCGCCCTCTGAGTGAACCTGTTCTGGGGACCCGGGGCTGTGGCGGGTCCACGGGGAACCAGGGCGGCTAGATGAAAAGTTTTGGGGCCTGGATGTGTGTCTGGAGGAGGTGGCCCTGCTAATGGTGGGTCAGGATAGAGACAACTACACTTGCCAGGGTTCAAAACATCGCGCAAGTGAACTGATCACGAGTTACAAAGGCTATGAAAGGAATTACGGAATCCTCTAACCAGGAAAACCTGGGAATTCTGCAACCCGTATGATGACAAAAAAGCTGTGAGCTCTGTCAGAGGAATACAGAAAAGGAGACTTTGGGATGGTTTCAAGCAGAATGGCACAGACAGTGAAGAGAGAGGAGCAGACAATAATCTGGCTCCCATTCTAAGATCCTAGAGATCCTAAATTTAGGCAGACAGTTTTCTCCTCCCCTCTAGAACCCCCTACCTAATGCACCTGTTCTCCAGTCCTGTCTTGGCTTGCCCTCCTCCCATCTCCTTCTGCCCCAGTCTACCCTCCTCCTACATTTCACCTTCTCCTCTCGCTGTGACTCACACCGTGCGCACCTTCTGTTACATACTTAAACAAAAAAACAAGCACAGTATGTGGAAGACTCACATAAGCTTTGGGGTTTTCCTGTCTGTTTGTGTATGTACGTATGTCTGAATAAAAGTGCAAATGACCTCCAGGTTTAGCTGAGACGGGACCGATCCATTAGGTACAGGAGTCTGGGGGGTGAGAAGGGACCGATCCATTAGGTACAGGAGTCCGGGGGGGTTTAGAAGGGACCGATCCATTAGATACAGGAGTCCGGGGGGGTTTAGAAGGGACCGATCCATTAGGTACAGGAGTCCGGGGGTTTAGAAGGGACCGATCCATTAGGTACAGGAGTCTGGGGGGTAGAAGGGACCGATCCATTAGGTACAGGAGTCTGGGGGTGAGAAGGGACCGATCCATTAGGTACAGGAGTCCGGGGGTTTAGAAGGGACCGATCCATTAGGTACAGGAGTCTGGGGGGGTGAGAAGGGACCGATCCATTAGGTACAGGAGTCTGGGGGGTGAGAAGGGACCGATCCATTAGGTACAGGAGTCTGGGGGGGTGAGAAGGGACCGATCCATTAGGTACAGGAGTCTGGGGGGTGAGAAGGGGCCGATCCATTAGGTACAGGAGTCTGGGGGGTGAGTAGGGACCGATCCATTAGGTACAGGAGTCTGGGGGGGGGGTGAGAAGGGACCGATCCATTAGGTACAGGAGTCTGGGGGGTGAGAAGGGACCGATCCATTAGGTACAGGAGTCTGGGGGGTCAGAAGGGACCGATCCATTAGGTACAGGAGTCTGGGGGGTGAGAAGGGACCGATCCATTAGGTACAGGAGTCTGGGGGGTGAGAAGGGACCGATCCATTAGGTACAGGAGTCTGGGGGGGGTGAGAAGGGACCGATCCATTAGGTACAGGAGTCTGGGGGTGAGAAGGGACCGATCCATTAGGTACAGGAGTCCGGGGGTTTAGAAGGGACCGATCCATTAGGTACAGGAGTCTGGGGGTGAGAAGGGACCGATCCATTAGGTACAGGAGTCTGGGTGGCAAAACGCGGCAATAAGGCCTTCAAGTCATATTTATCCCAAGCAGGACAAGGTGTCACAGTTAGTTTTGTAATTTTTAGGAAGTGGTGCAAGTCACCTCTCTCTACTTATCCCCCCCCCCAGACCAGCCTGAGACAGAGACAGGTCGACGGACAATCCGGGGCCTGTCCTGTAGCAGACACCTACAGTAGCTAGAAGATTATCTCAGAACAGGTCTCAGACCAGCACAATGACCTGCCCTGTAGCAGACACATACAGTAGCTAGAAGACTCAGGCCAGGTCTCAGGCCAGGTCTCAGACCAGCACAATGACCTGTCCGTCCAGATTATCAGAGGGTGGCGGTGGACTAACCTCATAATGGCTTATTACGACCAGTAAGTGACAGTGTGATCGGGACCACAGCCAAGAGCAGTGGGACCAATTAACACAGCACAGATGAGTGGGAGACAGGGGGGAGGGGTGCTGGACGAGTGGGGGTCAGATAGTGGCGTGGGGGGTGGTGGGTGTTCTACAGAGCTATGCATTCCTCAGTGGTTCTGTTTTTTCCCCTCCTCTCTGGATTTAGAACCCTTCAAAACAGTTTAGAGCTGTGTGAGTGGCGCTAGCAGATGTAAATATAGTTATCAGCTACCTGTTTGCGTAAATGTACTTCCTGTTCATTTCTGGTGTCTTATTGTCGTCATGTTAACGACAAACTTAGTTTTGCAGCTTCAATGTGGTGAATGAGTTCCCCGAACGCCTATACAGGCAACTCCTACATTTGGAACAGTTAGAAGAACTATATGTAATATAGAATGACATTATTTGCATATTCCCAGCATCAATCCCTCAAATCAGAAGGTTACGAAATAACCCATTGCACAATAGTTTCTCAAAGATTAGGAACATTTCGAACCTTTAATGGAAATCTATAGAACTCCAAAATGTTCTTCCAGGCACATCTAAAGGAGCCTCTCCGGGTTCGCACGAGACTGCACGAATTAACCTTATCATCAGTTACATATTTTAGTCATTTTGCAGAAGCTTTCATCTAAAGTCACTTACTTTAGAAAGTGAATACATTTCTGTACTAACACCTCGAGTAGTAGTCAACCCCACATCCATGCTCTACTGTTATCGCAGACACCAGAGGAGATGTACAGAACGTATTCTCACAAGTGTACTGTGACTTCGAGGCTTATTGGCAAACACTTGACCCAAAGGCCCCAGATCAAGTGAACTGACGCTGGTGTGTGATTCACTGTGATCATTCCAAATGTTCAAATGGGCACTTCTCAATCCGCCTTGCCACAGCTGTCTTCCAGGACATATAGTGTATTGTAGCACAATCTAGCACAGATTCGTAGACTGTCGTGAAGCTGCAGACTCACAGGAGTCGGTCTGTTGCCCAAAATGCCCGCTAGTACATTGCTCTCCAGTGATATCATCAGCTGATATAGCTTGTTCTAGCCTGCCTGCCACTATCTTCACTGAGAAACCCAGAGAGAGGCTGAGTGCAATCTTCCTTCTGCACTGATTTATAGCATTTAACTTGTAGCATATTTATCATTATTCGCCAACTAATTGAAATTGGAACATTGTTTGTGTTGTTTTGTCTCGTAACAACAGTCAGTCCATAATTCGGATTCAAGCATTGCTACGTTGTAAACTCGTGGCGCATGTTAACAATACTAATTGTGTTCGCACTGTGATCCTCATGGAAGTTCTCATCGTTTAAAACTATTTCCGATAGCAATATAGTTGCTCTGTAATATGTTAGCTTACATGCGAGGTAACATTTAAACAGAACAATTCGATTGTGAATTACAGAAGAGTTCCAGTCAGAATGACAAATATGTTTTATTCAGATTATCGTAAGAGTTCTAATCTAATCAGACCAATGTAATTATTCAATAAAAAACATAATGTGTTAATAAAGTGTTGAACAGCCTCACTGTTTCTCTCTGCCTGTCTGTGTCTCACCTCACTGTTGGTCTCTGCCTGTTCTGAGTCTCCACCAGCCATCAAAAAGACTTTCCACTGGGCCGTAGTCCAGTCAGTCCCAGCTGGGCAGATGCAGGTGTGGGACACGCTTAGTTGATCATAATCCCTGACTGTTTGACATCCCCTTGTGTCCAGTCTCCCTCTGTCCCCCTGCACCCTGGCCTCCTCCACCCGGCACCCCGGCCTCCTCCACCCGGCAGCCCCTGGTCCTCCTCTGCTACCGCTGCCTCCGTCCACTTGGCCGCCTCATGGGATCCGACAGGCGGAAAAATAATGAACAACACCTCAACCCGGCTCTGACCCGGCTCCAATTCACACACTCCACAGGAGGGGCGATAATACACTCTACAAACCACTTAATTGAACCTCACAGGTCCAAATAAAACTCTGGGTCTTTTATTCTCCGTTCTCCTGAACTGTTCCTCCTCCCTCGAACTCTCCGTTTTATTCATATTGATTAGAGATTTTCCTTGTGGTATTTTACACTGTACTGCAGGAGCAAGTATGCCCTTGAACAAAACACCATATTTACTTCTTAAATGCACTTCTGTGTGACTCTCCTGGTCAAGAATTGCGCTTGTAAAGTCAGGAGTGTGGGTTTGATTTCTGAGTCCACTTGCATGTATGTGTATGTGTCACAGCGAGTTGGTTGGGAAGAAATCCTCTTCTATGTTTTTCTAATAACAAATTAAGTTTTGATGAAACTGGATATTCACATCTTTAGCACATCATGTCTACCCCAATGACCCAGGATGTCATTTTGACCGACATAGTAGATATTGTGTAAATATGTCATGTAAACAACAAGTCGACCCGGGTCAATGTAATGTAGATTATGAAATGCCAAATAATTATCTAATTAATAATAATTGTCTGTGGGCTAAGCAAAACTTTTACTGTAGCACCTATATTTGGCCTGTCAATTTATGAAAATTTGTTGTTTTAATGACTCACATTTATCAAATGTATCTGCTGGCAGCATCCAGGACGTCTTTAGCCCTGGGTGAAGTCGGCTTTGCCTAAAGTATTTTGTGGGCGGATGTTTGCTCAATCAGCACGAAGTTTACATCCTAGTGATCGGTGTTAATTAAAGGTGCGTTGCAAGAACCAGTACTTAGTCTCATTTGCGCTGGTAAAAAAAACGTTTCACTGGCAAATTTGACAGATGTCTTTAGCTTGAAACCTGGCAGGCAATCATGCATTGACTTGTACAGTGTTCTCAGAGACAGTATTTTGTCTTGGAGATGCCCTGCTAGCAGTGCTGCCAATCAGAAACGTGCATTTATGCCTCATGGAGGTATAAACAAGCCTGCCAAAAGGAGGCTAGCACACCAGTCGTTTTGGACTGCTGACTGGTGAGACAAATAGCAACATTTCCTGACACCCACTTACATTGATTGACCTACCTGTTACGATTGTGAAAATAATCCAGAAATAACAATAATGGGCAATATGTTTTTTGCAAATGTTTTTTACTAAAAATAGATAAAAACAGAGAGTTATTTATTTATTCTAAAATCAATAAAATGTGCTGGATTTTCTTTTACTGTTCACATGTTCTAAATTCAAATTTATAGCTATATATACATTACATATTTAATTAATTAGTTTAATTAATTTTTTTAAATTAATTAGTAAATATCAAGATGAATGGCAGGAGTGTATTTGTAAAAAAGGGGGGTCAAGCACTTTTGTAGGGTATATTGCACTGACATAAAATGATCCAGGGGATTGATCGTTAGGAGACAAAACATTTTTATGAAATAACACATGTTGCATTTTCAACATATAGATCTGTTGCATTTGAATGGCCTAAAGGGAAGGCCAAATATAAAACCTACAAAGTCCTATCCAATTTCCAACATAGATAATTGTGAGTGTAGATTTTTCTAAATAAACTGCTGTAATTTTATATTTAACTGTGCCATTTGAAAGTGCTGTCTAATAATGTAAAAAAATGATTTGTGTGACATACTACATATCTTACTACCATCTCTGTAGTGATAATGTAAGAATGTGTAGTAATGTATATTTCATGTAGTGATGAGACTGAGAATGTGTAATGTAGCTTTTATGTAGTTACATTATGGATTGGTTAAAAGATGTAATTGCATGATGTAAAGAGAATATAATATATAATCATAATTTAGCATGAACATTTCAGAAAATGTGTTAATTTCTTTGTGCGCAAAAGTTTTATTTCACTTTAGGTGAAGATCTGGAAATCCCCATGAGTGATACCTGATAATGGGGAATGGTAGTCAGCAGGGACTTCCTGGTTTTCTCTCGCTCTAGCGCCTCCTCCTGACCACATGGATGGGTGCAAAAGCTAAAGGTAACGGGGGTTTTCAGGTGAATTATTGGGATTGTGAGAAAAAAATTCAGATGCCATGGAGGAAAGCTTACTCTACTCCTACGAATCTATTGGGAATTGCAAATACACTAGGCTGCAAAAGACCTTGTCATTGAATCGGGGAAGAGAGAAGAAGGGGGAAGCTTCTGTCATTTTTCTCTACATAACTACCATCTCCCACAGACGGTTAAGCTCCGTTTTCATGTGAAAGGTGTCGGACCTCCATTCACACTATAATAGCTGGCCCAGTCCAGGTTTCAAGACCCAGATGATTCCTAGAGAAGGCTGACTTTAATTATAGCTTTCTTTCATTCTTTCTTTGGGTTCTCTTCTCCATTGGAAGCTCCATCACATTCTCCCTCTCAACATGTGAGGTCTTGTCTAATGGCAGAGAGACTGAGAACCAGTGTGTCTGTCTGTCGTGTCTGTGTGTGTGTGTGTGTGTGTGTGTGTGTCTGTGTGTGTGTGTGTGTGTCTGTGTGTGTGTGTGTGTGTGTGTGTGTGTGTGTGTGTGTGTGTGTGTGTGTGTGTGTGTGTGTGTGTGTGTGTGTGTGTGTGTGTGTGTGTGTGTGTGTGTGTGTGGGGGTGTGTGTGATATCCAGACTATAGAGCTCTCCCTCCTGTCTGGAGTTCCCCGAGATGAGATCCGGGGATCTATTCAATCTAAATTCTTTCTTATTATCAGTCGTAGTATTAGTTCTGTTGTATCAGTGTTTATCGTATCAGATGTAGTATTAGGGATGCTATGTTACTGTTTATGCTATCAGTAGTAGAATTAGTTGTACTATATTACTGTTTATATTATCAGTGGTAGTAATATAAGTCCTCATTTGGTGTTTTTACTCAATTATTATGTATGGTGTCAGAGATGTTGCAGCTATTTGTTTTCTTTTGTATTTATGATTGTACCTTTGCTGGTTAATAGAATGTTCTCCAATAACACCTTGTTATGGTCAGCTTGTCATGCCTTACTATACTGAAACCTTATGGTGCTGCAGTTGTATACAGTATTTTAGCTGCTGCACAGATTGGATTTAGATTTTGGTTTGTTAATGCACTTCTGAAGACCATGATCTAATTCATTTTATTAGAATTGTATTTTCTGTGACATTCTAATAGCATCTTGATGAGTTGGATTATCTGTCAAATTTTGTTTGCCTAGAAAGGTACATTTTGTGGCGCTATGACGTCTATAGGAGATACACATTTGCCGTGTCTTAAATACCAACCCCCCATTCACAATGTGCACAGCAGGGTTCACAAGGGACATTTTCAGGTTTCTGGGGTCTAATAGATTATCTGGGGACACAACCTCACATTGAATGTCTGCTCTCGTTCTCCACCTCTGACCTAAACCCCAACAACTCCCAACCTGCTTCACATGCAGGGCCCTTCGTGACCGTGTACCCAGGGGGCAGAAGTTAAACAGGATGAAGTTGGTGCCCCTCATTGCTGGCTGCCAGGGTGTTCCAAGGTGAATGGACATGGGCAGAGTCAGAGCATGGCAGCCTGCCTAGGCAACCCTGTACATTCCCTCTAATTCCCAACTGACAGGGTTTCTTAATGTATACGAAACAGGACACAAAGTTGCACCCCAAATGAAACCATAACTTGTGAACACCAGTTCATTTTGGACAACAGCTGATCCATTTTTTTTAAATGTTGGTTTCCAAATATGTTTATTTCCAGAAAAGGCTAACAGTTATTGGAATGAACTTGAACCAAACAGGAAGCAAGTGCTTTTCGACGCATGTCTTTGTTCATACCAAAGGTCATCTAACAATTTAACGTTGAGCTTTAGGACACATGTATAGAAACCGTACACAGTTAGGGTTTTACACAAATGTCCATAAAGACAGCACGTCATACTTCGACAAAACAGTGCATTTCACAAAAAACTAAGCAAATTGTATAATCCAATAGGCTATACTGGCACAATTGGCAGAGCACAATGTACATTTTGAAAAAGAGGAGGTCCCTACAAAAACCGAACACAGATGACAATATCAGAATGTGTCATGCTGTCCCTCGGACCAAACAGTTGGCCTTTATGACATCGTCAAACAGACAGTCAGGGAACGGTGGGAATATTCCGGGACACAGTTGTGTTTAGTGCAAACATCCCAGTGAGATAGAAACACCGGCGCAGGGAAGGGAAAGTGTCTTTAACTAAATAGCAGGACATTAATGGCCGTGATGATTACATATCTCAAAAGCCCAATCCAGTCTCCTAATCCACAACCTGGGTGGCACAGCTGCTCTCAGAGGAGAATTCATGGATTCTCTGTTTCTGAGGAGCAGCAGTGTGTCTTCATCTAACATCGGTACTGATGGTAGACAAGCAGTGGACACTTAAAATGACTTAAAATGACTTTTAAATCTGAATTTCGGACAAAGCATTTTAAAATTGCACCATAAAGTGTCTGGCCTTGCATCTGAATAAAGATATACATGTATATATATATATATATATTCTCCTTGAATCTGTATTCGTTTATTGTAGTGTAGAAATGTTGTAATTAATTAATCAATTAACCAGGCAAAACAATTAAGAAGAGTATGCCCTGTCACTGTCGATATGTAATTGGTGTGAATAAATAAAAACTAAGTCAAGAAATCTAATTGAAGAAAGGCATTGATCTACATTTCTCTATTTCCTCTGGCGGCTAGTTGGATCAGCGTTAGGATATATATTTTTAAAAAATAAGACATTTTATGTGTCCAAATAAAAATGTGTGTAAAAATCCCCAATGTGATTCCAAAAAAAAATTAAATTAGAATTAGCAGGAAAATCTGGCTCCTAAATGTGTTATTTGTCTTCGTGTGTATTTGTTTTTCCCTCGCCGGTCCACCCAAAAGAGACACGCACAGGACCTATGGGGCAGGCGTGACAGAACAAAAACAATAGAACCATTATTCCAGAGTTCTAGAACTAGACGTCACCTCCAGAACACCTTAACAGTACAGACAGAACTTGGCCAGAAACCAAAATATCGTAAAAATCCCATAGATTTGTTTCTCTTCTGCAAAACAAAACAATGTCTGAAAGAAATTGTATTCAATGTTGATAGATTTCAAATAGTGAGTTGCAGAATATCTTGTTTTGTATTTTTCTTAAATCCAAATTTATTTAGAACATCAAAGTGATAAAACCAAAAAGAACAACAGTGAAATAGGATCACATTTATATGCAATATTGTTTTTCTTAATATTACATAATATTCAATATATTATGTATAATACATATATGCATCTAATAAAATTGGGCAATTAATAAATAGCATTGCAGATGAAAAAATGTGTTGCAGATGGCTTTCTCTATTCTGTATATAATATGTTTAGTGCAAAATATATCGCAAGGGAGAAAAATATAACAAAAAATTATATAAAGTATAACAGATTTTTTATTACATCATTTATTGCAGTCATATTGCATTGGAAAAACATAAAAAATAGGGATCCAAATCTGCATCATAAATATATTTCTATCATCACAAAGAAATGAGAAAAAGTGTTAAAGCCCATTTAGTGATTTCAAGATGTACCGTGAATACCAATTGACACTGAAGATACATTTGGACCACATTAATTTTATTGATGATCACGAGTCGTTGCATAATGTGTAGGATATGAGAAGACAAACAAACAACAGGATATGCTATTATTATTAAGATTACCACTACTTCTATATTATGCGGAATGCGTGGTGATGTTATGTGGAAACCTGAGAACTGATGATACACTCCCATCAAGGATGTAGTGGTTAATAGTAGATGTGTAAACTCAGATTTTTGGTCACAAATAAAAGAACATAAAAACAATCCTGATTCTTCTGTTTTTAAACAAATTATTCAAAAACACTAATTTCAGTAATGACCTTTGATAGATTACTGGCCAATCCAATCACTTTATTGTTATGTTGTTTCAGATGAAAAAATGAGAACCAGTACAGATATATATATATAAAAAATGCACAAAAACTATAGACCTAGAACAATAGTCTGTACATCGATAAACAACAGCATAAATAGTAACAAACTAATATTTATAATTTAGTAAAATACAAATACTCTATATACAAAATGTACAAAACAATTTTTTTGTACACACCAGAGCCTAAGGACTGTGATTTTAGTCAAAATGCTTCTGAACCAATAGTAAAGCCTCATTACAAATACACACATAAACATATCTAGTGCCATCAGTACCTGTCATAGTGATTGGTGTACACTGCCATCAGTACCTGTCATAGTGATTGGTGTACAATGACATCAGTACCTGTCATAGTGATTGGTGTACACTGCTATCAGTACCTGTCATAGTGATTGGTGTACAATGACATCAGTACCTGTCATAGTGATTGGTGTACAATTACATCAGTACCTGTCATAGTGATTGGTGTACACTGCCATCAGTACCTGTCATAGTGATTGGTGTACACTGCCATCAGTACCTGTGATTGGGTGTATAGGTGTACAATACAATCGATACCTGTGTACAGCTGTCTTGTTGGTGTGCTAGAACTACTTATTAGTGTCAATGGTGCTAGCCATAATGTTGGATTGGTGTCAGTGATGCTAGACATAAAATTATATTGATGTCAGCGGTGCTAGACATAATGTTGTATTGATGTCAGTGGTGCTAGACATAATGTTGTATTGATGTCAGTGGTGCTAGACATAATGTTGTATTGATGTCAGTGGTGCTAGACATAATGTTGTATTGATGTCAGTGGTGCTAGACATAATGTTGTATTGATGTCAGTGGTGCTAGACATAATGTTGTATTGATGTCAGTGGGGCTAGACATAATGTTGAATTGATGTCAGTGGTGCTAGACATAATGTTGTATTGATGTCAGTGGTGCTATACATAATGTTGTATTGATGTCGGTGGTGCTAGACATAATGTTGTATTGATGTCAGCGGTGCTAGACATAATGTTGTATTGATGTCAGTGGTGCTAGACATAATGTTGTATTGATGTCAGTGGTGCTAGACATAATGTTGTATTGATGTCAGTGGTGCTAGACATAATGTTGTATAGATGTCGGTGGTGCTAGGCATAATGTTGGATTTGTGAAAGTGGTGTTTGTCCATAATGATGGTTAGTGTCAGTGGTGCTAGACATAATGACGGTAAGTGTCTGTGGTACTAGCCATAATGTTGGATTTGTGTCAGTGGTGCTAGACATAATGACGGTTATTGTCTGTAGTGCTAGACATAATGACGGTTAGTGTCTGTGGTGCTAGCCATAATGTTGGATTTGTGTCAGTGGTGCTGGCCATAATGTTGGATTTGTGTCAGTGGTGCTAGCCATAATGTTGGATTTGTGTCAGTGGTGCTAGCCATAATGTTGGATTTGTGTCAGTGGTGCTAGCCATAATGTTGGATTTGTGTCTGTGGTGCTAGCCATAATGTTGGATTTGTGTCAATGGTGCTGGCCATAATGTTGGATTTGTGTCAGTGGTGCTAGCCATAATGTTGGATTTGTGTCAGTAGTGCTAGCCATAATGTTGGATTTGTGTCAGTGGTGCTAGCCATAATGTTGGATTTGTGTCAGTGGTGCTAGCCATAATGTTGGATTTGTGTCAGTGGTGCTAGCAATAATCACAATTAGTGTTTGCGATAAACTAGCAGTTTGGTTGCAGTAAGGCTGATTATGTGTCTACGAAGCCTGTTTGTTCATTTTGAATTGAACTTCAGGATAGCAGTCAACGGGATCTCATAAAAACCCATTAGGTGAATTTGAGCATTACCATGCGGCAGCTGTGCATTCCTCTCTGTGTTGGCTTGGATAAGAGGCCTCAATTTGAGGCCCTTGGGCAGATCATGTGAACAATATGAAGTGGTCTAAATCCACTGATGGCCAGGTCACCTTTGCAAGGTCAATGGAGCTGCCCACTGGTTAACCGCTGGCGACATCAGAGCACTGTCTCTGTCCAGTGAAGGCCATGTACTTGTCGGCCTTACCCGTCTGATAGGTTGAGGAGCCACCTGGAGCTGACATAACCCATGTCAACGCGTACATTTTCAAACATCCAAGGCTATGTATGTCCACGGCTACACGTCCGTGCCCTCTCTGGGATATATGAGGCTGTTCACGCTGAAGCTGTTATAGAAGTGGCTGTTGAACTGTCCGGCCTGACCTCCGCCGCTCAACGTGTTGTAGTAAACTCCTCTGTTGAAGTGGGACAGGCTGTCTGCTGGATGGCCGTGGTGACCAGCCTCTGTGAGCCCCGGGCTGTGGCTGTCTGGGGCCGGGGCGTGGTTGTGGTACGGGCTGCCGTGGAGGGCTGTAATGTTCCTGTTGCTCAGCTCATTGACCAGCCCCAAAGAGCCGGCCTGCCTGCCTGGGGGTCCAGGAGCCTGTGGAGCTGAGGTCACGAGGGGCCCGGATCCCAACGTAGCCATGCTACTGAAGAAGTTATTAAAACACGGAGCGCTGTTCGATCCCAGGCCAGACGAGCTCTTATGACCCTCACCGACCCCGTCCATGTCAGGGGAGGCGGGGTCGATGAGATGGGGGCTGTCCGAAGGCTTCGCGGACTGGGCGGCTCGTCCATCCTCTGTCTTGATCCCGTTGGTGGAGTCTGATCGGCGTTTCCTCTTCCTCCGAAAGTTTCCGTTGTCAAACATCTTCTCGCAGTTCGGATCCAACGTCCAGTAGTTCCCTTTGCCTGGAATATGAACAACAGTAACGGGTCAATTTAACAATGTACATATATACCACATCATCAGATAACTGCACGTTTAAGTTTGAAAAGCTATGGATATTGTGGTCTTCATGTACAATGACGTGTATATACCTTTTTCCAAAAGTGAAATTATGTAATTGAACAAAATCTGATTACATTACTGAGTTCGAGTAATTCAAAAGGTGCGCCACTGATACAATTTTTAGACAGGTAACATAACTGTAATGAATTACATTTCATCCTGTATAAAGTATATCAATATATAGTTTACAAGGTCCTTTAGATGAACATATAATCAAATATGCACTACACAATCTAATATTCAATTTTTTAGACACTTTAGAATAAACCTGAAAATTCGAGCATGAGGACAATATTTTCTCCAACTGATTTTAACTGACATAATAACCTACACCAAGCCTTTGTTACGAAGATCCATTTTTCATAGGCCTTCACACAACCAGACTAACTAATATAATAATAAAACAGCTGTATACAAACTTGTAAGTCATATACCCTATAGGCCCCGCATATTACCAAATAATAAAACGCAGGCCTACTACTGTGATACCGAATAATACTTATTATAAGAGGTTAGAACAGTACCTGGGTCATCCTCGTCGCGGGGGACCTTTTTAAAACAGTCATTGAGTGACAGGTTGTGTCTGATTGAGTTCTGCCATCCTGCCTTGCTCTTCTTATAGAACGGGAAGTTGTCGGCCACGTACTGGTAGATCTGACTCAGGGTCAGCTTCTTCTCGTGCGCGTTCTGGATCGCCATGGCGATGAGCGCCGAGTAGGAGTACGGCGGACGAACCAGCTTCAGCAACTCTTCCTGACTCGCGATTGACAGCCAGCCCAAGTCCGGTCCCGCAAACCCCGGGGAATTGGTGAGGAACTGCCGCTGTGTCCCGTAGGACGGAGGCATGAAGGATGCGGTGCTGTTGCCGTGCAGGTACGAGCTGGAGGTGTTGACCGCGGGTCCGTTAAGCCACAGGTACGGATTCGGGGACGACGCGTAGTCCCCAAGGCCGTATCCAGGTGGCCTCTGTGCGCCTTGGATGCCAGACTGGTGGTACATGCTGAAGTTGTCGCAGTAGACAGCCATCTCGGGCGGCTCATGGGTGTTCTTTGGCTGGGCCTGAAGAGAGCTGGCGGTTGGAGAGGAGTTGTGATGCGCCGACGGGTCGATGGAGTTCATGCTCCACGCGGGAGAAAAGCGCAAGAACACGACAGTTAACGGTTCAAACGGACCGAGCAAATGACAGGCGCGACGGCAGCAACAAGTGCCAGAACCCAAAGTGAAGACTTTTAGTTTTATAACTTCACACGGAGAGCTTGTCATTCAGACCGTATTATCACTATCAGCCAATAGACGCTCACTAACTAGTTGGGGGCGTGGCCGCGGAACTTCAATTGGGACAAACGAATGGAGGTGAGAATCTGGAACTGCTCTGTTTTTCTGACAAACCGCAAAAGAAAACTCCCTACGGTGCCACCGTGACGGTGGATATTTAATATAAATATAATTTTCATAGACAAAGTGAAGTTTGGATTTATTCAAATTTGTGACAGTATATATCAACATACTTTACAAAAACATACTTCCCATTTTGTTCTTAGTTTTTTTTGACATGATAGCTGTATTACAAATAAAGTAAATGCAAGTGTCATTCAATACTATTCAAAAATATTTATATCATTCTTATTACTTGAATAGATTAAGTGGTTCTTTTTTAAGAGCAAATGAGATGACAGGAAAAAGGTGTACAACAAAAAGCTCATATAGGTAAAAAGAAATTAAAAAGAAATCAAATAGCCAAAAAAAGACTAGCCGCCCACCGCCCCTTTAATATGAGCCTAATATTATAACTAGATTAGCTGTTTAGCTTGCAACAGCCTAGCCCTAGGCGATACAATGTGGACAGTCAAAGCTGCTAGTTGACAGAAAAAAGGCCTATGGAATAACAAAAGCAAAAATGTCACTGTAAGTCATAATGTTTTCGGTTTGTATTATTATTTATATTATGATTCATTTTATTATTATTGTTAGTAATCTTGGTATCAGCAGAGGACACTATTATTTTATGTTAAAGTTGCCCATATATTTTTATACTATTTTACATTTCAGTAGGCTTATCGACAATAATGACAACATACAGTCATACACAAAAAACTCAAAAAAACTCTACAAAATAAAATAATATGATTAGCTGTAAATTAAATAATTCATATTGACTATATTCTATTTTCTCTTTAGGTAGAGGGGACATTAAACTAAAATATTAATATTTCACATATGCAATTCAGTTTATTCATAAACAATTATAGCCTAGTACGTATTTGAATCAATATAGCACAAATGCCTCAGATCCCGTACATCAATCAGAGTTTTACAAGATGATCACAGGACCACAACTCCACAGTAGAGATAATTATACAGATTTAGGGTTTATCACATTCTGCTGTAGGTTCTGTTTTTAGATGAGCGAAGTTTGCAAGGCAAATGAATATACTGACCTGGGGACAGAGGCTACACTAAATACAGATCAGCATTGTGACCATTACATGTAAAGTGTGTACATTCATATTTTAATCTGGTATTAATATTTTTATAGTAGTTTTTTCATGATTGGGTTGAAAAACCCATCGTTTTTGCCACGTAACTATGCTGAGCCCATTCAAATTGTATTTAATGGCAATAACGTGTTTGCAATTAGGGTTAACTGCCTTGCTCTGAGAAAATAAGGGGAGACGGAAGTATAGGTGATATTGCATGGGTGGGTATTTTTTAACCTTTGCTGGGGAATGAAAATCAGCAAACTTGTATTTATTGACCCAACAATCTTGTCCACAGGGCTACCATTACATCCCCCATGATGTTAAATGATTTACATTTGCTGCAAAAGATTTTACAGTTGTAAAATTCACAGTTGTCTCATGAGGTCTTCTCAAGCTGTTTTGTTCCTAAGGCCAAGGGACATTGGTGTTTACTGCAAAGAAGTGTGAACTGACAACTGGTGAGAAATGTAAACGTTGCACTTTATCTATCACAGAAAACAATATTTGGCTCCATCTAGTGGCTGAACGGTGGTACTGTAATACATCGATTTGCTAAGAACATCACAAACAATAAAGGATAGGGTTTGAAATAGGAAACGTGAAAAAATATCGCATGTATTTTGTACATCTCCTTCAAACACAAAAGACGACATGATATGAGGAGATGTATAGACAGTATAGGGGGAGGATATTAGCGTGTGTGTCAAAGTGAAAGTGAAATTGAATGTGACATTGTGTTTATGTAATCTGGAATTGCTGTCCTATGACAACGCAAAAGTTAAATTATATTTCGATTCTTGAGGTATTTTTTGTCCTCGAAGCAACATGTTTAAGGTGATGTAAACATTATCTATTGCATTCGTAGTGATTAAGCAGACAGAATAGTGTAGATTGTTTACATTTTAAGTTAAGTTTTACTTTCATTTTAATAATAAGCATTGACATTATCACAAATGTTTTGTTACTTAGGAGAAATGTAATACTACTACAATGTTTTAAAAAAATTAGACACAATGGCAGAATCCAATTTTACTGCTAGTCAACATTTACATGTCTCATCCAGATGGTATTGTGTGTAATTCTTGTGCTGTCAACAAATATTTCTATATAAAAAAATGTTGGAGTTGTTGTGTGTATCTTTTGCCCAGCTAATTAAAGTTATTGACATTTTTGATTGTTGTCAAAGTGGCTACAGATGATAACTACATTACTATGAATTAACGATAATATCCTCCTAAAACTAGGTAATGTGAAAATTAGCTCAGCTTGGAATATCTTTCCTCCTTCAAAACATTTACTGTATGTGTAATAAGAATAGTCAATTATTTGATGCATGCGTCACGTTAACGGAGGTGTAGTGCAGAGGAAGTCAGGGGCAGAGTGTTACTCCGTTCAAAACAGGGTTATTTAAATAAACATAAAACAAACAGAGAACGGTGAAAACATGTACTGGTTTTAAATTAAACTGCGCAATGTAGCGACTTACTAAACATTAAAAACAGCAACAATCATGCAACAAATGTGCTCCACCCCTCCTAGCCCACTAGATGTCCTACTTGGACTAGGAGTTGTGACAAGGGTCAATTACTTGTTTACAGAGAGCTGTTCCTGTTTTTAGGCTATACATAGAAATGAGGTAAAATGTCTGTGATTGTATTGCACAGTTTTTACAGTTGGC
Organism: Dallia pectoralis; assembly: GCA_029465975.1. Classification (NCBI taxonomy): domain Eukaryota; kingdom Metazoa; phylum Chordata; class Actinopteri; order Esociformes; family Umbridae; genus Dallia; species Dallia pectoralis. The sequence goes on along the minus strand of CM055757.1, from coordinate 4,423,075 downwards.
TTTGTGTTGTTTGACATTCCCAAAAAGTATGCACGTTGTGTGCTTCTAGAAAAAGGACAGATAAATATGCCACTTTTTCCCTTCTATTTTTACAGATGCAAGATGTACTGATGATGAAGGGGAATTAGGTAGTATAGCTTTTAAACAAGGTTTACCCACCTTAATAATTTCTACCCAACAGAAGTGGAATAATATGCAAATTTAGCTCAGCTTTGAATACCATATCTCCTTCCAATTATTTACACGACTGTTGGTGGTTTTACATTTTACCAATATGTCTGCTTTTGATGTTTGCTTATTTTTTGGCTTGATTTATGAAACTTTTTTTGGTTATTTTTTCCAATACACGATAGTAGTATGAAAATGTATCAGATAGAACATTAGTTTTTTCATCATGTGTATTGTATACACGTTACTATGGTAAAAACTAGTTTAATGTCTAAATTTAAAACTAAATTAAAAAAGTTTTTTTTACACTTGTAGGTAATGCATGATGAAGAAATTCCTTGGGTTCTCATGAAGCCATTCTGAATAAACTCACCATGAATCAAGACTTTACTGAAGTGGAGTCCCTGGAAGATAGTGATGTCATCATGACTTTCTGTCCAATCGCCAGTCGCGCTGGGACGGATATTGAAGCAGCACTCCAACAGACTCCAAGTAACCTTACAACATTATCACTAGTATATCAGACATCTACATCCTATTATAGTTACTGTTGTCATATTACTATTTATATTATACATTATTTTGCATGTGTAAACTTTTTTAATGCAATTATTTTCTAAATCTGCAGTTCTGGTGGTGCTTCATCACACCTTTAACCCAGATGAAACTGTACCTGACAGCTGCAGGGTGGAAACCAGAGAAGATGTAATACTCACTGTGGACTGTCTGATGCTTGATGTCACAGGTAATTATGATAAGATTCAAATCATTGAAAAAAACAACTGGTTCATGAAAACTAAGAGAAGTACACAAAATGTAGCTATTTGTACTACAACTTATTCTTATGAGACATGTTTTTACTAATGGTTTAAAGTAGCATAAATGCATGCAAATGGCAGACTCCAATGTTCACAGTAAGTCAACATGCATCCATCTCACCTGGCATTGTTTTTATTTCATGTACAGTTGTCACATATTGTAGGTGTAGTGCAGAGGAAGCCAGGCAGAGAGCATGTATAACCGTTAGACACAGGTTAATTTATATTCAAAATGAAACAAACCGAGAACAGCGAAAAACGACTAAACTTGTTTTAAATGAAAATGCGCTTAACAGCGGCTTACATGGTACAATTAGAACAACAGCAACATTCTTTCTCAAAACAATTCTCATCTGAATATTCAATACAGTGACGTGAGGCATGAACACATTCACAATAATCCAAACCGTGCCCCAAGACCCATTGACTTTTGTACCAAACATATTCACCCAAAACCCAAACAGCTGTGACACTCTCACTAAACTTTACACATTTCAGCTGTGTGACAATACCAGTGGTAAATAACAAAAATGTGCTCCACCCCTCCTAGACCACTAAATGTCCTACTTGGACTAGGAGTCGTGACAACAGTCAATTACTTGTTTACAGAGAGATGTTTCTATTTTTAGGCTACAAATATAAATTTGGTAAAATATATGTGATTGTATTGCACACATTATGCAATTGGCTTTGTGTTGTTTGACATTCCCAAAAATTATGTACATGTTCAAGTTGTGTGCTTCTAGAAAAAGGACAGATAAATATGCCACTTTTCCCCTTCTATTTTTTACAGATGCCAGTAGTTCTGATAATGAGTGGGAAATGGTTTATCCACCTTCTGATGAAGAGGAATTAGATAGTATTGCTTTAAAACAAGGTAAAACCACCATAATCATTTCTGCCCAACAGAAGTGGAATAATATATGCAAAATTTGCTCAGCTTTGAATACCTTACCTCCTTCCAATTATTTAGAGGGTTGTTGGAGGTTTTACTTTAAGAAATGTGTCTGCTTGTGCTGTTTTTGTAATTTTTATCCAAAACATGATACATATTTAGTATATTTTCTGAAGTATGAATTGTTATCAGATAGAACATTTGTTTTTTCATCATGTGTATTGTGTAAACGTTATTATGGTAAAAACTAGTTGAATGTCTAAATGTATAACTCTTATACAAAACTTTTTTTACACTTGTAGATAATGCAGTTAAGAAGAAATTCCTCACAGTTGTCGCTAGCAAGACCTTGGGTTCTCATGAAGCCATTCTGAATAAACTCACCATGAATCAAGACTTTACTAAAGTGGAGTCCCTGGAAGATAGTGATGTCATCATGACTTTCTGCCCAATCGTCAGTCGCGCTGGGACGGATATTGAAGCAGCACTCCAACAGACTCCAAGTAACCTTACATAGTTATCAATAGTATATAAAACATTATCTAAATCGTATTATAGTTACAGTTGTCATTTTTCTGTTTGGATTAATTATTATTTTGCATGTGTACACTTTTTTAATGCAAATGATTTTCCTTGTCTTTTGACAGAATCTAAATCTGTAGTTCTGGTGGTGCTTCATCACACCTTTAACCCAGATGAAACTGTACCTGACAGCTGCAGGGTGGGAACCAGAGAAGATGTAATACTCACTGTGGACTGTCTATTCCATGAGACCATAGGACTACTGGACTGTCCACGTAACAATGACGCAATCAGTCAGATTTTGACAAGGCTAAACGTACAGCCCAAAAACCCACCACAGGTACATACATTTCTGTCATACACGTGCACATGTTCTAATTTATATTACTTCAGTTATAATTTATTAGAGAATAATTCATGGGAAACAAGCACAATTGAAGTTATTGTAAAGGTACTAATTATATTTCTTTAGATGGCCTGTAGTTTCCAAGTGTCAATGTTTGTTTCTGAACAGTGATGTATGTACATTTTTCTATTTCAGCTGCTTGATGTCACAGGTAATTATGATAAGACATTCAAATAATTGAAAAAAATGAATTTATGAAAACTAAGAGAAGTACACAAAATGTAGCTATTTGTTACTACAACTTATTTTTATGAGGCATGTTTTTACTAATGGTTTAAAGTAGCATTAATGCATGCAAAATGGCAGACTCCAATTTTCACAGTAAGTCAACATGTATCCATCTCACCTGGCATTGTTTTTATTTCATGTACAGTTGTCACATATTGGAGGTGTAGTGCAGAGGAGGCCAGGCAGAGAGCATGTATAACCGTTCGACACAGGTTTATTTATATTCAAAATGAAACAAACCGAGAACGGCGAAAAACGACTAAACTGGTTTTAAATGAAAATGCGCTTAACAGCGGCTTACATGGTACATTTAAAACAACAGCAACATTCTTTTACAAAAAAACACTCAAGTAAATATTTAGTACAGTGATGTGAGGAAATAAACACATTCACAATAATCCAAACCGTGCCCCAAGAACCATTGGCTTTTGTACTAAACATAATCACCCAAAAGCCAAACAGCTGTGACACTCTCACTAAACTTTACACAATTTATCTGTGTGACAATACCAGTGGTAAATAACAAACATGTGCTCCACCCCTCCTAGCTTTTAGATGTCCTACTTGGACTAGGAGTCGTGACAACAGTCAATAGCTCCATCACAAAGAGTTGTTCCTGTTTTTAGGCTATAAATATAAATTAGGTAAAATATATGTGATTGTATTGCACACATTATACAGTCGACTTTGTGTTGTTTGACATTCCCAAAAAGTATGTACATGGTCAAGTTGTGTGCTTCTAGAAAGAGGACAGCTAGTTGGATGTCTAAATGTATAACTCATATAACAAACTTTTTTTTACACTTGTAGGTAATGCAATGACGAAGAAATTCCTCACAGTTGTCGCTGGCAAGACCTTGGGTTCTCATGAAGCCTTTTTGAATAAACTCACCATGAATCAAGACTTTACTAAAGTGGAGTCCCTGGAAGATAGTGATGTCGTCATAACTTTCTGTCCAATCGCCAGTCGCGCTGGGACTGATATTGAAGCAGCACTCCAACAGACTCCAAGTAAACTTACAAAGTTATCAATAGTATATCAGACATTATCTACATCAAATTATAGTTACTGTTGTCATTTTTCTGTTTAGATTAATTATTAATTTGCATGTGTACACTTTTTTAATGCAAATGATTTTCCTTGTCTTTTGACAGAATCTAAATCTGTAGTTCTGGTGGTGCTTCATCACACCTTTAACCCAGATGAAACTGTACCTGACAGCTGCAGGGTGGGAACCAGAGAAGATGTAATACTCACTGTGGACTGTCTATTCCATGAGACCATAGGACTACTGGACTGTCCACGTAACAATGACGCAATCAGTCAGATTTTGACAAGGCTAAACGTACAGCCCAAAAACCCACCACAGGTACATACATTTCTGTCATACACGTGCACATGTTCTAATTTATATTACTTCAGTTATAATTTATTAGAGAATAATTCATGGGAAACAAGCACAATTGAAGTTATTGTAAAGGTACTAATTATATTTCTTTAGATGGCCTGTAGTTTCCAAGTGTCAATGTTTGTTTCTGAACAGTGATGTATGTACATTTTTCTATTTCAGCTGCTTGATGTCACAGGTAATTATGATAAGACATTCAAATAATTGAAAAAAAATGAATTTATGAAAACTAAGAGAAGTACACAAAATGTAGCTATTTGTTACTACAACTTATTTTTATGAGGCATGTTTTTACTAATGGTTTAAAGTAGCATTAATGCATGCAAAATGGCAGACTCCAATGTTCACAGTAAGTCAACATGTATCCATCTCACCTGGCATTGTTTTTATTTCATGTACAGTTGTCACATATTGGAGGTGTAGTGCAGAGGAGGCCAGGCAGAGAGCATGTATAACCGTTCGACACAGGTTTATTTATATTCAAAATGAAACAAACCGAGAACGGCGAAAAACGACTAAACTGGTTTTAAATGAAAATGCGCTTAACAGCGGCTTACATGGTACATTTAAAACAACAGCAACATTCTTTTACAAAAAACACTCAAGTAAATATTTAGTACAGTGATGTGAGGAAATAAACACATTCACAATAATCCAAACCGTGCCCCAAGAACCATTGGCTTTTGTACTAAACATAATCACCCAAAAGCCAAACAGCTGTGACACTCTCACTAAACTTTACACAATTTATCTGTGTGGCAATACCAGTGGTAAATAACAAACATGTGCTCCACCCCTCCTAGCTTTTAGATGTCCTACTTGGACTAGGAGTCGTGACAACAGTCAATAACTCCATCACAAAGAGTTGTTCCTGTTTTTAGGCTATAAATATAAATTAGGTAAAATATATGTGATTGTATTGCACACATTATACAGTCGACTTTGTGTTGTTTGACATTCCCAAAAAGTATGTACATGGTCAAGTTGTGTGCTTCTAGAAAGAGGACAGCTAGTTGGATGTCTAAATGTATAACTCATATAACAAACTTTTTTTTACACTTGTAGGTAATGCAATGACGAAGAAATTCCTCACAGTTGTCGCTGGCAAGACCTTGGGTTCTCATGAAGCCTTTTTGAATAAACTCACCATGAATCAAGACTTTACTAAAGTGGAGTCCCTGGAAGATAGTGATGTCGTCATAACTTTCTGTCCAATCGCCAGTCGCGCTGGGACTGATATTGAAGCAGCACTCCAACAGACTCCAAGTAAACTTACAAAGTTATCAATAGTATATCAGACATCTACATCCTATTATAGTTACTGTTGTCATTTTTCTGTTTAGATTAATTATTACTTTGCATGTGTACACTTTTTTAATGCAAATGATTTTCCTTGTCTTTTGACAGAATCTAAATCTGTAGTTCTGGTGGTGCTTCATCACACCTTTAACCCAGATGAAACTGTACCTGACAGCTGCAGGGTGGGAACCAGAGAAGATGTAATACTCACTGTGGACTGTCTATTCCATGAGACCATAGGACTACTGGACTGTCCACGTAACAATGACGCAATCAGTCAGATTTTGACAAGGCTAAACGTACAGCCCATATCCAGGTACATTTTTGTCATGTGGTGTACAATTCGCTTTTTTACAATTATTCAGCTATATGTTTACATACAAACCTACATTTATTATCAATGTACACCAATATATTTACAAAAAAGTATATTATCGTATTCATCGAAAACTTTCAAAACACTGTTTCTTTATTTCAGCTGGCAATGGCTACAGGTAATAACTACCTTCCTCATGATTGTTTATAATGACTTTATGAACCTACATCGTGTAAAATAAATAATGATAACTTCATACATCCAATGTTATATCTTTCACAGAGCTTCCTAACCTAATTTCCTTGTTGGGTGAGAATCTTTCATTATTTTTATAAAAATACATTTGTTTGTTGTTTACAAAACCACTTAAACTACTCTTTACATGACCCAGTGTCTTCTCCACAATTGTCTGATACAGCTTTATTTTGTTTGTAGGCGGTCAAAAATGACAACTAAAGACAACCGTGTACAGCCTACTGAAGATAATGTTTGGAGGCATCATTGATGTTGTTGTTTTGTCTGTTGACAATTCATTATAGTCAAAAAGCTCTTAACAAACGGCTGGATGTTATGAGACAGGCCCTGGAAAATGATATTCAGGACAAGCATACAACATTTATTAGATTTGGTTCACATTATATCACAAATATGTATATAATATACAACACATATCTTAATTGTATGATTTTAGTTTTTATTGATACTGTAAACCATTGGTTCTCAACCAAGGGTACGAGGACCCTTGAGAGTTCTTAGCCAGTCAACAGGGGGTACTTTAGAATACTTTTGACATTTTAGACATACGAATAAAATTAACATAAGGGGGTACTTTAGGTGTGTTCAGAGCAAAACAAAATTATGTTGGTAATACTGTAATTAAAAAAAGTTGGGAACCAATGCTGTAGAAAAAAACAAATGTGTCCACTAGACGTCAGTAGATTATCAAGTCTATTAAAGTTGACCAGACACCAGTTATACAGACATTGGTTGTTGTAGTTCACCAAAAGCAGTTATACGCGGCAGTTCAAAAACTTAAAGGGGCTTCCAGCGGCTTACGCTTAAAGCTGTAGTCAGCGACCTTTAGCACACAACATATTAACAACAGTTTAAAAACATACTAACAACTTATTAACCACATATTAACAACATATTAACAATTCATTAACAACATATTAACAGCAAATTAACACCATATTAACAACATATTCACAACATATTGGACACCATGTTAACAACATATTAACAGAACATTAACATCATATTAAGAACACATTGACAACATATGAACAACATATTAACCACATACTAACAACATATTAACGACATATCAACAACTCATTAACAACATATTAACAGCACATTAACACCATATTAACAGCATATTGACAACATATGAACAACATATTAATCACATACTAACAACATATTAATCACATACTAACAACTTATTAGCAACATATTAACAAGGCTTACATATGCATGAAACTACTCATTAGCACAAGTTTCACAACTAACGACTGGGGTCAATCTTTAACATCCTTCAACGTTATCTGATGATTTTTTGTTAATGTTGCAAAACAACGTCTGCTTATTGATTCTTACAATTAAACTGTGGTATGTATGATTGGTGTGCATTCTCTTTCCTGGTATGAAATATCTGCTGTATGCAGCTACTATATATATTTGCCAATAGATGGCGCCAAACATTTGCCAACTGTGTGTTCAAGCTCTCCACCAGACAAACTCAGGTGGTGGCTAGGTGGAGGTTGGCCACCAGACCTCCAAGCAGTCTGGGCAACAGATCTCTGAATTTCAGGACAGAATTCTAAAATAGGATTGGTTTATTGAACAGCCATGACATTGACTGGTAGATTGATTACTCAACCATGGCACTCACTGGTTGGCTGGATCAACCGTGACACTCACTGGTTGGCTGGATCAACCGTGACACTCACAGGTTGGTAGGATCAACCATGACTCTCACAGGTTGGTAGGATCAACCATGACTCTCACAGGTTGGTAGGATCAACCGTGACACTCACTGGTTGGCAGGATCAACCATGACTCTCACAGGTTGGTAGGATCAACCATGACTCTCACAGGTTGGTAGGATCAACCATGACTCTCACAGGTTGGTAGGATCAACCATGACTCTCACAGGTTGGTAGGATCAACCATGACTCTCACAGGTTGGTAGGATCAACCATGACTCTCACTGGTTGGTAGGATCAACCATGACTCTCACAGGTTGGTAGGATCAACCATGACTCTCACAGGTTGGTAGGATCAACCCACCTGCACATCCGTTATGTCAGAAGAGCTTCCTGTTCCAGCATTGCTCAAACTCTCACCCAGGCCCATCGCAGGCCATTTTTAGAAAACCTTTGACACTAAACCACTAGACTCTGTTATATTTCTTATTGTATTTAGTTTAGTTGAGTTCTTACTGTATTTTTGTAATGTGTTAATGTTTCCCCATGGCAATACATTTAATTGGTGTTTATGTTATCCTAATTGTTTTACGGTGGTACACTTCCTACACTAGAGAGCTGTCTCTCCCTTCTCCTCTATTTCTCCTCTCATAGCTCTTTTCTTCTCTCTTTTTGTCCCACAGCTCTTTTTGTCCTTCACTGTGGCCAGTGTTTATTCTGCTACTGCCCAGTATTCAGTCCAGTGTCATCTATTTAAAATTATACACATACATTCCGTACATTCATGGTGTAATATCGTCCTAATTTATCCTAACACATCCATACAATGCGGTCAACAGCAAACTAACCAATGTTAAAGGCAAGGAGATGTTTAGTGGGAAGAGTTGGAGTCTGGACGTTTCAGTCTTCTGTGTTAATCTATTCCTGAGGGGTAATCACTGTCCGAACAAGCATTTCATTCTCTCTGACTTCGAGCTTAATGTATGTTTTTTCTAAACTTTTTTTTTGCACAGCACAGGACATCATTAACACCGGCAGTTGTTATTCTGATGTGATCCCCCCCATGTTGCTGGGGGAGGGAGGGGTGATGCAGTCGTTCCATTAAAACACTTTTGAACACCGAACAGTTCTCTGTATTGTAGTCTGGCATGGGCCGGGTGCGGTGCAAGGGGGTGTCAAACGGCTGCCACCTGAGCGAACGGCTTCAGTGCCCAGAATACCTGGCACTAAGGGTGGTCCACCCCCTGTGCCCCAGCCCCCCCGCCCCCCACGACGGACCTTGTTCCTCTGACTGTAGTCTTTATGCCAAACACTACCCGCTCCACACATCACTGCACAATACACCTCGCACAGGGGAAACAAAGTTACGCCGGGGACTCGTTTGTCGACTTCTCTGGCTCGGTGTGGCAGACGTTTGGAGGTTGCTTTAAACACCACTGACGTGTGGGGGAGGGGGGGGGAGATGTAAGGGCACACAGAAGATGGTTGAACAGGAACAATGGTTGGAGCAGGTGCAGCTCCAGATGGAGACACGGGCCAGCGGCTCTCAGTAACATCCCTGTTGCAAAGAGAGGGTTTAACGACAACAGCCTGGTCTATGTTCCCTCTGTCATCTCTCTCTCAACCTCCCCCTCTCTCTCCACCCCTCTCTCTCTCTCTCTCTCTGTCTCTCTGTCTCTCTCTCTCTCTGCCTCCCCCTCTCTCTGCCTCCTCCTCTCTCTGCCTCCTCTCTCTCCCACCCACTTTCCCTCTCTCTCTGCCTCCCTCTGCCTTTCTCTGCTTCACACCAGCTATACCCCTCCATCTTTCCATTTCCGTCTCTCACCTTGTCTCTATCCATCTCCTGTATTTCCCGCTCATTCTCTCTATCTGTTCAAGCTCCTTCAGTCTCTTGCTGTCTTTCTCTGTCTCCCCTCTATTTTAATTAATCTCTCTTTTCATTCATAGATTACTGTAGGTTTTTGTCAACACTGAACGGTGAAAGGGCTGGTCTTTTCTTTAATATTTCTGTATGTTCTGTATAATCTCTGCATGTCTTCAGAACGCTACATTTGAAGACTGACACCAGACATTCATCTCTCTTCCTCACTGCTACCTCTCCTTCAGATGAAGCCTACTTTTCCATCTACCCCCTCTCCCTCTCCATCTCTCCCTCCCTCCCTCTCTCCCTCTCCCTCTCCATCTCTCCCTCCCTCTCTCTCTCCCTCTCCCCGTCTCCATCTATCCATCTCTCCATCTCTCCCTCTCCATCTCTCCCTCTCCATCTCTCCCTCTCCATCTCTCCCTCACCATCTCCCCCTCTCTCTCCCTCACCATCTCTCCTCTCTCTCTCTCTCCCTCTCCATCTCTCTCCCTCACCATCTCTCCTCTCTCTCTCTCTCTCCCTCTCCATCTCTCCCCCTCTCCCTCTCCCTCTCTCTCCATCTCTCCATCTCTCCCTCTCTCCCCCACTCCCTCCCTCTCTCTCTCCCTCTCCATCTCTCCCTCTCCCTCTCTCCATCTCTCCCTCTCCATCTCCCCCTCTCCATCTCTCCCTCACCATCTCCCCCTCTCTCTCCCTCACCATCTCTCCTCTCTCTCTCTCTCTCCCTCTCCATCTCTCCCCCTCTCCCTCTCCCTCTCTCTCCCTCTCCATCTCTCCATCTCTCCCCCTCTCTCCCTCTCCATCTCTCCCTCTCTCCCTCTCCATCTCTCCCCCCTCTCTCTCGTTCCTCATCAGTGCTGTTTCATTATAATGGATCTTCATCCGCTCCTTCATCCTGCTCTCTCTTTCTGTCTTCCATCCCATTCTTCTCACCTGCCTCTGTTCAGGTCTCTTCTGATCTGAACCACCTGTTCTGCTCTAGCCTCTAGAACATTCTCTCACCTCTGACCTGTAACCCATAATCTCTGACATGTTTATTGTCTGCCCTCTGATTGGCTCTGGTTTAATGTTCACCTGCTCATTGGCTCCCGGGTGTCTGTCAAGCATCACTAACGCCTCAAAGGGGCAACTCTGATCTCTCTCTCTCAATATATATATATAAACAGACATACGTCAGAACAATATGACACAGGTGAAGTGAATAACATTGATCAAGTGCACATGTCAAAATCTTAGTACATGGAGAGCGAACCTTAAGTTATTGTAATCATTGTGTTGGGCGCAGGAGAAAAGACCTGAGGAACATTGACGTGGACCAGATTGTTATGGCCAGACAACTGGGTCACAGCATCTCTAAAACAACAAGGCTTGTGGAATCTCCTGGTCAGCAGTGGTGCAGTACCTAGCAACAATAATCTGAGGAGGGGTCAAACCAGATCTTAATCCGATTGAGAATACGTGGGACGTGCTGGACCAACCAAATCGGATGCATGGTCGCTCAACCTCCAGAATGACAGGACTTAAAGGAACTCCCGGTAATGTCTTGGTGACACAAACACAGGACTTATTTAGACAACACTATTCCCTATATAGTGCACTTATTTAGACAACACTATTCCCTATATAGTGCACTTATTTAGACAACACTATTCCCTATATAGTGCACTTATTTAGACAACACTATTCCCTATATAGTGCACTTATTTAGACAACACTACTCCCTATATCGTGCACTTATTTAGACAACACTACTCCCTATATAGTGCACTTATTTAGACAACACTATTCCCTATATAGTGCACTTATTTAGACAACACTACTCCCTATATAGTGCACTGATTTAGACAACACTATTCCCTATATAGTGCACTTATTTAGACAACACTATTCCCTATATAGTGCACTTATTTAGACAACACTATTCCCTATATAGTGCACTTATTTAGACAACACTATTCCCTATATCGTGCACTTATTTAGACAACACTACTCCCTATATAGTGCACTTATTTAGACAACACTATTCCCTATATAGTGCACTTATTTAGACAACACTATTCCCTATATAGTGCACTTATTTAGACAACACTATTCCCTATATAGTGCACTTATTTAGACAACACTACTCCCTATATAGTGCACTTATTTAGACAACACTATTCCCTATATAGTGCACTTATTTAGACAACACTATTCCCTATATAGTGCACTGATTTAGACAACACTATTCCCTATATAGTGCACTGATTTAGACAACACTATTCCCTATATAGTGCACTTATTTAGACAACACTATTCCCTATATAGTGCACTTATTTAGACAACACTATTCCCTATATAGTGCACTTATTTAGACAACACTATTCCCTTTATAGTGCACTGATTTAGACAACACTACTCCCTATATAGTGCACTTATTTAGACAACACTATTCCCTATATAGTGCACTTATTTAGACAACACTATTCCCTATATAGTGCACTGATTTAGACAACACTATTCCCTATATAGTGCACTGATTTAGACAACACTATTCCCTATATAGTGCACTTATTTAGACAACACTATTCCCTATATAGTGCACTTATTTAGACAACACTATTCCCTATATAGTGCACTTATTTAGACAACACTATTCCCTATATAGTGCACTTATTTAGACAACACTATTCCCTATATAGTGCACTTATTTAGACAACACTATTCCCTATATAGTGCACTTATTTAGACAACACTATTCCCTATATAGTGCACTTATTTAGACAACACTATTCCCTATATAGTGCACTTATTTAGACAACACTATTCCCTATATAGTGCACTTATTTAGACAACACTATTCCCTATATAGTGCACTTATTTAGACAACACTATTCCCTATATAGTGCACTGATTTAGACAACACTATTCCCAATATCGTGCACTTATTTAGACAACACTATTCCCTATTTAGTGCACTTATTTAGACAACACTATTCCCTATATAGTGCACTTATTTAGACAACACTATTCCCTATATAGTGCACTGATTTAGAGAACACTATTCCCTATATAGTGCACTGATTTAGACAACACTATTCCCTATATCGTGCACTTATTTAGACAACACTATTCCCTATATAGTGCACTTATTTAGACAACACTATTCCCTATATAGTGCACTTATTTAGACAACACTATTCCCTATATAGTGCACTTATTTAGACAACACTATTCCCTATATAGTGCACTTATTTAGACAACACTATTCCCTATATAGTGCACTGATTTAGACAACACTATTCCCTATATCGTGCACTTATTTAGACAACACTACTCCCTATATAGTGCACTTATTTAGACAACACTATTCCCTATATAGTGCACTTATTTAGACAACACTATTCCCTATATAGTGCACTTATTTAGACAACACTATTCCCTATATAGTGCACTTATTTAGACAACACTACTCCCTATATAGTGCACTTATTTAGACAACACTACTCCCTATATCGTGCACTTATTTAGACAACACTACTCCCTATATCGTGCACTTATTTAGACAACACTATTCCCTATATCGTGCACTTATTTAGACAACACTACTCCCTATATCGTGCACTTATTTAGACAACACTATTCCCTATATAGTGCACTTATTTAGACAACACTATTCCCTATATAGTGCACTTATTTAGACAACACTATTCCCTATATAGTGCACTTATTTAGACAACACTACTCCCTATATCGTGCACTTATTTAGACAACACTACTCCCTATATCGTGCACTTATTTAGACAACACTACTCCCTATATAGTGCACTTATTTAGACAACACTATTCCCTATATAGTGCACTTATTTAGACAACACTACTCCCTATATAGTGCACTGATTTAGACAACACTATTCCCTATATAGTGCACTTATTTAGACAACACTATTCCCTATATAGTGCACTTATTTAGACAACACTATTCCCTATATAGTGCACTTATTTAGACAACACTATTCCCTATATCGTGCACTTATTTAGACAACACTACTCCCTATATAGTGCACTTATTTAGACAACACTATTCCCTATATAGTGCACTTATTTAGACAACACTATTCCCTATATAGTGCACTTATTTAGACAACACTATTCCCTATATAGTGCACTTATTTAGACAACACTACTCCCTATATCGTGCACTTATTTAGACAACACTACTCCCTATATCGTGCACTTATTTAGACAACACTATTCCCTATATAGTGCACTTATTTAGACAACACTATTCCCTATATAGTGCACTTATTTAGACAACACTATTCCCTATATAGTGCACTTATTTAGACAACACTACTCCCTATATCGTGCACTTATTTAGACAACACTACTCCCTATATCGTGCACTTATTTAGACAACACTACTCCCTATATAGTGCACTTATTTAGACAACACTATTCCCTATATAGTGCACTTATTTAGACAACACTACTCCCTATATAGTGCACTGATTTAGACAACACTATTCCCTATATAGTGCACTTATTTAGACAACACTATTCCCTATATAGTGCACTTATTTAGACAACACTATTCCCTATATAGTGCACTTATTTAGACAACACTATTCCCTATATCGTGCACTTATTTAGACAACACTACTCCCTATATAGTGCACTTATTTAGACAACACTATTCCCTATATAGTGCACTTATTTAGACAACACTATTCCCTATATAGTGCACTTATTTAGACAACACTATTCCCTATATAGTGCAATTTTATTTAGACAACACTACTCCCTATATAGTGCACTTATTTAGACAACACTATTCCCTATATAGTGCACTTATTTAGACAACACTATTCCCTATATAGTGCACTGATTTAGACAACACTATTCCCTATATAGTGCACTGATTTAGACAACACTATTCCCTATATAGTGCACTTATTTAGACAACACTATTCCCTATATAGTGCACTTATTTAGACAACACTATTCCCTATATAGTGCACTTATTTAGACAACACTATTCCCTTTATAGTGCACTGATTTAGACAACACTACTCCCTATATAGTGCACTTATTTAGACAACACTATTCCCTATATAGTGCACTTATTTAGACAACACTATTCCCTATATAGTGCACTGATTTAGACAACACTATTCCCTATATAGTGCACTGATTTAGACAACACTATTCCCTATATAGTGCACTTATTTAGACAACACTATTCCCTATATAGTGCACTTATTTAGACAACACTATTCCCTATATAGTGCACTTATTTAGACAACACTATTCCCTATATAGTGCACTTATTTAGACAACACTATTCCCTATATAGTGCACTTATTTAGACAACACTATTCCCTATATAGTGCACTTATTTAGACAACACTATTCCCTATATAGTGCACTTATTTAGACAACACTATTCCCTATATAGTGCACTTATTTAGACAACACTATTCCCTATATAGTGCACTTATTTAGACAACACTATTCCCTATATAGTGCACTTATTTAGACAACACTATTCCCTATATAGTGCACTGATTTAGACAACACTATTCCCAATATCGTGCACTTATTTAGACAACACTATTCCCTATTTAGTGCACTTATTTAGACAACACTATTCCCTATATAGTGCACTTATTTAGACAACACTATTCCCTATATAGTGCACTGATTTAGAGAACACTATTCCCTATATAGTGCACTGATTTAGACAACACTATTCCCTATATCGTGCACTTATTTAGACAACACTATTCCCTATATAGTGCACTTATTTAGACAACACTATTCCCTATATAGTGCACTTATTTAGACAACACTATTCCCTATATAGTGCACTTATTTAGACAACACTATTCCCTATATAGTGCACTTATTTAGACAACACTATTCCCTATATAGTGCACTTATTTAGACAACACTATTCCCTATATAGTGCACTTATTTAGACAACACTATTCCCTATATAGTGCACTTATTTAGACAACACTATTCCCTATATAGTGCACTTATTTAGACAACACTATTCCCTATATAGTGCACTTATTTAGACAACACTATTCCCTATATAGTGCACTTATTTAGACAACACTATTCCCTATATAGTGCACTGATTTAGACAACACTATTCCCTATATAGTGCACTGATTTAGACAACACTATTCCCTATATAGTGCACATATTTAGACAACACTATTCCCTTTATAGTGCACTGATTTAGACAACACTCTTCCCTATATAGTGCACTTATTTAGACAACACTATTCCCTATATAGTGCACTGATTTAGACAACACTCTTCCCTATATAGTGCACTTATTTAGACAACACTATTCCCTATATAGTGCACTTATTTAGACAACACTATTCCCTATATAGTGCACTTATTTAGACAACACTATTCCCTATATAGTGCACTTATTTAGACAACACTGTTCCCTATATAGTGCACTTATTTAGACAACACTACTCCCTATATAGTGCACTTATTTAGACAACACTATTCCCTATATAGTGCACTTATTTAGACAGCACTATTCCCTATATAGTGCACTTATTTAGACAACACTACTCCCTATATAGTGCACTTATTTAGACAACACTATTCCCTATATAGTGCACTTATTTAGACAACACTATTCCCTATATAGTGCACTTATTTAGACAACACTATTCCCTATATAGTGCACTTATTTAGACAACACTAATCCCTATATAGTGCACTGATTTAGACAACACTATTCCCTATATAGTGCACTTATTTAGACAACACTACTCCCTATATAGTGCACTTATTTAGACAACACTACTCCCTATATAGTGCACTTATTTAGACAACACTATTCCCTATATAGTGCACTTATTTAGACAACACTATTCCCTATATAGTGCACTTATTTAGACAACGCTATTCCCTATATAGTGCACTTATTTAGACAACACTAATCCCTATATAGTGCACTGATTTAGACAACACTATTCCCTTTATAGTGCACTGATTTGAGCCGGCCCGTTTTTTAATTTGTTTCGCAACCCGTTCCAACCCAACAGCTCCACCGTTCTGTCTCCTGCCCTCTATGTAAATATAAGGAAGTGATGATTCATGGCACCTGCTTTGTTTATCTCCAGATAACAGTCACGTGTGCTATTAAACAAGCATCAGTGTCTAGCGGAGTTCCAAGACAAACCTGTTGCCTTTAAAGTGCATAACTTGTCAGCAGGGCTCAGGAAGCCTTCAGGACACAGAAAACGTGTTAACCAGTTCCTGATCTCCTTATCATGATAGAGCTCACTGCCTCCCCAGATGCACACCAACCTTTTCTAGTGCTAGCTAACTGAGCTCTCACCAGAAAGACCCTATCTGCTACCTAGCTGAGCTCTCACCAGAAAGACCCTATCTGCTAGCTAGATGAGCTCTCACCAGAAAGACCCTATCTGCTAGCTAACTGAACTCTCACCAGAAAGACCTTATCTGCTAGCTAACGGAGCTCTCACCAGAAAGACCCAATCTGCTAGATAGCTGAACTCTCACCAGAAAGACCTTATCTGCTAGCTAACGGAGCTCTCACCAGAAAGACCCAATCTGCTAGATAGCTGAGCTCTCACCAGAAAGACCCTATCTGCTAGCTAACTGAACTCTCACCAGAAAGACCTTATCTGCTAGCTAACGGAGCTCTCACCAGAAAGACCCAATCTGCTAGATAGCTGAGCTCTCACCAGAAAGACCCTATCAGCTAGCTTACTGAACTCTCACCAGAAAGACCCTATCTGCTAGCTAGCTGAGCTCTCACCAGAATACCATATCGGTTAGCTAGCTGATCTCTCACCAGAACACTCTGTCTGCTAGCTAAATGAGCTGTCACTATAAAACCCTGCCTGCTAGCCAGCAAACTGAGTTGCCACTCATAAGGACAGAGCAGACAAAGCCTAGCGGGCTCTTTGGCAGTGCATGAAAGGCCAGTTTTCATAGAAACATACAATGCACACATTTGTACACATTTTCAAAAACCCATCACAGCCCAAATCACAATCAAAGTCATATAGTTAGTTACCATGGTGACAGGCCGGGGGGGGGGAGTGTCGGCAAGTCCAGCCTTTTAACAGTTTACATCCTAGTTCCCCGATTCTCCCTATATTTACAATAGTGCACTTTAGAGGGAATAGGGTGTCAATTTGTGATTTCAGCCACCTAATAAATGTTACATGTATGTAATCGAACGGTCATGCGGTAGAGACTGACCGGCATTACAGAACCATGTTCTCACTGAGTGAGCGGCACACAACCCATTAGTGTGACATGCTGCCCTGAAAACCTCACAACAACACAACAACCTGGAACGCCATATCAGCAGTACACTTATTGAGCCGGTGATCCATCTTCCTCGTGTTCCCGTGGCACGACTCGACATATTAAACCAGAACAATTGAAATCTAATTAAACCCTACAACAGTTGAAACCAAGATCTGACACCAAGACCTGACACGGGTGACAGTTTAATGTGAGGTAAAACTTCATTTTGAGATTCCTTAAAGTTTCTCTGCAGATGCTTTTTCACTTCTAACTTGCAGTGAACATTTTAACAATCTATCAACTTACACTTTGCCCAATCTTAACCTTTATCCAAAACCTAATCCTACCCTAATACTTACCCTAAACCGTATTCTAAACCCAACGCTAACACTACTATCTATAGAGCATTACTATATATAGAGCATTACTATCTATAGAGCATTACTAACTATAGAGCATTACTAACTATAGAGCATTACTAACTATAGAGCATTACAAACTATAGAGCATTACTAACTATAGAGCATTACTATCTATAGAGCATTACCATCTATAGAGCATTACTATCTATAGAGCATTACTATCTATAGAGCATTACTAACTATAGAGCATTACTAACTATAGAGCATTACTAACTATAGAGCATTACTAATTATAGAGCATTACTAACTATAGAGCATTACTAACTATAGAGCATTACTATCTATAGAGCATTACTATCTATAGAGCATTACTAACTATAGAGCATTACTATCTATAGAGCATTACTATCTATAGAGCATTACTAACTATAGAGCATTACTAACTATAGAGCATTACTATCTATAGAGCATTACTATCTATAGAGCATTACTATCTATATATAACTACTATCTAAAGAGCATTACTATCTATAGAGCATTACTAACTATAGAGCATTACTATCTATAGAGAATTACTATCTATAGAGCATTAGTAACTATAGAGCATTACTAACTATAGAGCATTACTAACTATAGAGCATTACTATAGAGCATTACTATATATAGAACATTATTATCTATAGAGCATAGAGCATTACAATCTATAGAGCATTACTATCTATAGAGCATTACTATCTATATATAACTACTATCTATAGAGCATTACCATCTATTGAGAAATACTATCTATAGAGCATTACTATCTATAGAACATTAATATCTATAGAGCATTACCATCTATAGAGCATTACAAACTGTAGAGCATTACTAACTATAGAGCATTACTATCTATAGAGCATTACAAACTATAGAGCATTATTATCTATAGAGCATTACTATATATAGAACATTATTATCTATAGAGCATAGAGCATTACAATCTATAGAGCATTACTATCTATAGAGCATTACTATCTATATATAACTACTATCTATAGAGCATTACCATCTATTGAGAAATACTATCTATAGAGCATTACTATCTATAGAACATTACTATCTATAGAGCATTACCATCTATAGAGCATTACAAACTGTAGAGCATTACTAACTATAGAGCATTACTATCTATAGAGCATTACAAACTATAGAGCATTACTATCTATAGAGCATTACAAACTATAGAGCATTACTAACTATAGAGCATTACTAACTATAGAGCATTACTATCTATAGAGCATTACTAACTATAGAGCATTACCATCTATAGAGCATTACTATCTATAGAGCATTACTATCTATAGAGCATTACTATCTATAGAGCATTACTAACTATAGAGCATTACTATCTATAGAGCATTACTAACTATAGAGCATTACTATCTATAGAGCATTACTAACTATAGAGCATTACTAACTATAGAGCATTACTAACTATAGAGCATTACAAACTATAGAGCATTACTAACTATAGAGCATTACTATCTATAGAGCATTACCATCTATAGAGCATTACTATCTATAGATCATTACTATCTATAGAGCATTACTAACTATAGAGCATTACTATCTATAGAGCATTACTATCTATAGAGCATTACTAACTATAGAGCATTACTAACTATAGAGCATTACTATCTATAGAGCATTACTATCTATAGAGCATTACTATCTATATATAACTACTATCTAAAGAGCATTACTATCTATAGAGCATTACTAACTATAGAGCATTACTATCTATAGAGAATTACTATCTATAGAGCATTAGTAACTATAGAGCATTACTATCTATAGAGAATTACTAACTATAGAGCATTACTATCTATAGAGCATTACTATCTATATATAACTACTATCAATAGAGCATTACTAACTATAGAGCATTACTATCTATAGAGCATTACTATCTATTGAGAAATACTATCTATAGAGCATTACTATCTATTGAGAAATACTATCTATAGAGCATTACTATCTATAGAGCATTACTAACTATAGAGCATTACTAACTATAGAGCATTACTATAGAGCATTACTATATATAGAACATTATTATCTATAGAGCATAGGGCATTACAATCTATAGAGCATTACTATCTATAGAGCATTACTATCTATATATAACTACTATCTATAGAGCATTACCATCTATTGAGAAATACTATCTATAGAGCATTACTATCTATAGAGCATTACTATCTATAGAGCATTACTAACTATAGAGCATTACTAACTATAGAGCATTACTATAGAGCATTACTATATATAGAACATTATTATCTATAGAGCATAGAGCATTACAATCTATAGAGCATTACTATCTATAGAGCATTACTATCTATATATAACTACTATCTATAGAGCATTACCATCTATTGAGAAATACTATCTATAGAGCATTACTATCTATAGAACATTACTATCTATAGAGCATTACTGTCTATAGATCAGTACTATCTATTGTGCATGGTCATGAACACATTGAATATGAACTGCCAACAGGCCCTGGTCCAGTCGGGTCTGATTGACTGGCTGGAGAGACGGGATGACCAGCAGTTTACTGGGTCTAGATGAGAAGTGTAATATTTATCTTTAACAGAGGACCTAGATGAGATACCTAGTGTGATATCTATAACAGAATACTATAATATCCTGCTCTTTGTTCTCACTGTCTGACCCCATTCCCTATTCAGTGTGTCACCTTTGACCCTAACCTTAAGCAGGGAAGATGTCAATTGGGCCAAACCCTGCTGAAATCTGAATGATTGATTAGCCTCAGGCATGCCGGGCAGAACTGGCTGCTGATTGACCAATAAACGGTTCTACTCCTTTCATCTGCCAATTAAAACATTGGCCAGTAATCTCAGCATTATTCTGGGATACACAATGGAGCGCTGGTTTCTAGGCCAGAAGCAGAGGCTGCTGTCTCCCAGTGACTGATGCCTTGGCCTGAGCCAAATCACACCCTGTTCCCCGTCAGGCCCTGGCTCTCCTGCAGGCAAAAGTCATGTAAATGGGGCAGCATTTGAGACTCAGGCTTGTTGAATGAGGACCAGAGGAAGGTCCAGGCCATTGTTTGGATGTGGGAGGAGGTGTTTGTAATGGGATTCTTACTATGCCAACAAGGACAGCTGCAGTCACCAGGGCTTCTTGACCAGGGCACAATATAAGGCCACAATATAATACCCAAAAGATGCTACTTGGCACTTGTTTTTCCCAAAGTGACTCACTGTCATGCAGCTTAGTCGATTGGCACCCACTGCAGCGAGCAGTTAAACAGTCTCAATAGTCTCATCTGTACTACACAACCTTACAGTGTTCCCTATGTAGTACACTACCTTATACTGTTCCCTATATAGTACACTACCTTACACTGTTCCCTATGTAGTACACTACCTTATACTGTTCCCTATATAGTACACTACCTTACACTGTTCCCTATGTAGTACACTACCTTATACTGTTCCCTATATAGTACACTACCTTACACTGTTCCCTATGTAGTACACTACCTTATACTGTTCCCTATATAGTACACTACCTTACACTGTTCCCTATGAAGTACACTACCTTACACTGTTCCCTATATAGTACACTACCTTACACTGTTCCCTATGTAGTACACAACCTTACAGTGTTCCCTATGTAGTACACTACCTTATACTGTTCCCTATATAGTACACTACCTTACACTGTTCCCTATATAGTACACAACCTTACAGTGTTCCCTATGTAGTACACTACCTTATACTGTTCCCTATATAGTACACTACCTTACACTGTTCCCTATGAAGTACACTACCTTACACTGTTCCCTATATAGTACACTACCTAACACTGTTCCCTATGAAGTACACTGTTCCCTATGTAGTACACTACCTTACACTGTTCCCTATGTAGTATTTATTCTAGTGCTTGATGGCTTGTGTTCTCTGCAGATCGTCCACTATGTTCCCATCGAGGATTCCTGGAAAACATGTATTATAGACAGGTGAATACCCCTCTCAGAGGTTCCCCATTATGTCTTATTCCCTCTGCGGTCAAACACAGAACAGAGCTGCTGCTTGAGATATAGAGGTTTACCACAGTTTCTACTTCCGTAAATATTAAGGATCCACCGGGAATATTTTCTGTTAAAGTGCCCACTTATCCACATGAGAAATGGACACTTTAATTCTTTTTACCGTTGAACTGAAACAACGATGTAATATTAATATACCAGATCCGTCTCGAAACGCCGACCCAAACCGCACACCTACCCAGAACAGAACCCCCCTAATCCTAAACCGCCGTCCTGTTTATCGTTCTCTTTCCTTTCCATTCGCCAAAGTTCCAGGCACTTCATGAGCACCTGTCATGCGAGGACGGCAACGACAGAACCCTAACCTGTCTCTGGGTCATGGAACCGCGGTTACTACGATGGAACAGCCCTGTCGGTGTGTATTATCGTGTCAACACTGGCTCTGGCCCACAGCCATACCACCCCCCCTGGGCCCAGACCGACAGCTGACGATGAACAGCTACAGGGCAGCTAGCTACACATGGCTTTAGCTCTGAGATGGGGAAATAAAATAAGGCCTTTGGTCCAATTGGGTAAAGGAACAGGTTGGACAGGGACGGTACGTGGGTCAGTACATCGAGAGCTACTGATGTATTTATTCATACATTTATTGGTAGATCTATTGATACATTCATTGATGCATCTATCAAAACATCTATTGATACACATGTTACATCTATTGATACATATATTGGTAGATCTATTAATACATGTATTGATACATATATTGATACATCTATTGATACATATATTGGTACATCTAATAAAACATATATTGATACATTTATTGATACGATTGAAAGTGCAAAAATAGCTATACTAGCTTAACAAATAATCACCAACCTGATAAGTCACCGCTGTAATGTAACAGTCTGGCATGGCATTTCTATTGTCTTACCTGTATCTGGTGTATCTCCATCTTGCCTGTATCAGGTGTATCTCCTTATTGACTGTATCAGGTGTATCTCCTTCTTGCCTGTATCAGGTGTATCTCCTTCTTGCCTATATCAGGTGTATCTCCATCTTACCTGTATCAGGTGTATCTCCATCTTACCTGTATCAGGTGTATCTCCATCTTGCCTGTATCAGGTGTATCTCCATCTTACCTGTATCAGGTGTATCTCCTTATTGCCTGTATCAGGTGTATCTCCTTCTTGCCTGTATCAGGTGTATCTCCTTCTTGCCTATATCAGGTGTATCTCCATCTTACCTGTATCAGGTGTATCTCCATCTTACCTGTATCAGGTGTATCTCCATCTTGCCTGTATCAGGTGTATCTCCTTATTGCCTGTATCAGGTGTATCTCCTTCTTACCTGTATCAGGTGTATCTCCATCTTACCTGTATCAGGTGTATCTCCATCTTACCTGTATCAGGTGTATCTCCATCTTGCCTGTATCAGGTGTATCTCCATCTTACCTGTATCTGGTGTATCTCCTTATTGCCTGTATCAGGTGTATCTCCTTCTTACCTGTATCAGGTGTATCTCCTTCTTACCTGTATCAGGTGTATCTCCTTATTGACTGTATCAGGTGTATCTCCTTCTTGCCTGTATCAGGTGTATCTCCTTATTGCCTGTATCAGGTGTATCTCCTTATTGCCTGTATCAGGTGTATCTCCTTATTGCCTGTATCAGGTGTATCTCCTTCTTACCTGTATCAGGTGTATCTCCTTCTTGCCTGTATCAGGTGTATCTCCTTCTTGCCTGTATCAGGTGTATCTCCTTCTTGCCTGTATCAGGTGTATCTCCTTCTTGCCTAGATCAGGTGTATCTCCTTATTGCCTATATCAGGTGTATCTCCTTATTGACTGTATCAGGTGTATCTCCTTCTTGCCTGTATCAGGTGTATCTCCATCTTACCTGTATCAGGTGTATCTCCTTCTTGCCTGTATCAGGTGTATCTCCATCTTACCTGTATCAGGTGTATCTCCATTCTTGCCTGTATCAGGTGTATCTCCTTATTGCCTGTATCAGGTGTATCTCCTTCTTGCCTAGTATCAGGTGTATCTCCTTATTGCCTGTATCAGGTGTATCTCCTTATTGACTGTATCAGGTGTATCTCCATCTTGCCTGTATCAGGTGTATCTCCATCTTACCTGTATCAGGTGTATCTCCTTCTTGCCTGTATCAGGTGTATCTCCTTCTTGCCTGTATCAGGTGTATCTCCTTCTTGCCTGTATCAGGTGTATCTCCTTATTGCCTGTATCAGGTGTATCTCCATCTTACCTGTATCAGGTGTATCTCCTTCTGCCTGTATCAGGTGCCTTCTTACCTGTATCAGGTGTATCTCCTTATTGCCTGTATCAGGTGTATCTCCTTCTTATCAGGTGTATCCTCCTTCTATCAGGTGTATCTCCTTCTTGCCTGTATCAGGTGTATCTCCTTCTTGCCTGTATCAGGTGTATCTCCTTATTGCCTGTATCAGGTGTATCTCCTTCTTGCCTGTATCAGGTGTATCTCCTTATTGCCTGTATCAGGTGTATCTCCTTATTGCCTGTATCAGGTGTATCTCCTTCTTGCCTGTATCAGGTGTATCTCCATCTTGCCTGTATCAGGTGTATCTCCATCTTGCCTGTATCAGGTGTATCTCCATCTTGCCTGTATCAGGTGTATCTCCATCTTGCCTATATCAGGTGTATCTCCTTATTGCCTGTATCAGGTGTATCTCCTTATTGCCTGTATCAGGTGTATCTCCTTCTTGCCTGTATCAGGTGTATCTCCATCTTGCCTGTATCAGGTGTATCTCCATCTTGCCTGTATCAGGTGTATCTCCATCTTGCCTGTATCAGGTGTATCTCCTTATTGCCTGTATCAGGTGTATCTCGTTTACTCCTAATTATCTCCCTATTTAGTTTTCTCAAATCGAGCGTAGACATTGACAGCTCTCTTGTGCACACACTGACATCGCTAGAACACCTATCTGCCTAACGAGAAACTGCTGTAAATGTACAGAACGATCTGTTTGATTGGTGCGTGTTGGTGTCTGCTGATTGATGCTGGTTCCTGTTGAATCTTCAGACTACTTCCAGAACACGGAAAAGGATCAGAAATCATCTAGTGTTTAGTGTTCTGGTTTGGAAGGATAGTTTTGGATTTAATACAACAGAGGAAATGGGGGAATGGGAGAGGAGGGGTTGAGGCGTAGAGAGGAGGTGAAACTGAGAGTGGAGAGGAGGGGTGAGGCATAGAGAGGAGGTGAAACTGAGAGTGGAGAGGAGGGGTGAGGCATAGAGAGGAGGTGAAACTGAGAGTAGAGAGGAGGTGAAACTGAGAATGGAGAGGAGGTGAAACTGAGAGTGGAGAGGGGGCGCTGTGGCAGCAGAGGACATTAATGTAATCTCTGGTTGTAAACACAGAGCAGCTACCCTGGGAACGCTTCCCAAATACCACCCTTTTCCAGGTACCAGCCCTATGACCCAAGTGTACTATTCAGCCATGTAGTGCACCATGGAGGGAAAGGGGTGCAGTTTGGAACACAGATGAGTCTGGGTACACCATGATACAGACAGGAATAGTTTGTGGCTTCACTTAGAGCCTTATAAAGCCAGAGTTTGGGTTAGGGTCCTAACACAGTCCCAATACAGGGTTAGGGTCCTAACACAGTCCCAATACAGGGTTAGGGTCCTAACACAGTCCCAATACAGGGTTAGGGTCCTAACACAGTCCCAATACAGGGTTAGGGTTCTAACACACAGTCCCAATACAGGGTTAGGGTTCTAACACACAGTCCCAATACAGGGTTAGGGTTCTAACACACAGTCCCAATACAGGGTTAGGGTTCTAACACACAGTCCCAATACAGGGTTAGGGTTCTAACACACAGTCCCAATACAGGGTTAGGGTTCTAACACACAGTCCCAATACAGGGTTAGGGTTCTAACACACAGTCCCAATACAGGGTTAGGGTTCTAACACACAGTCCCAATACAGGGTTAGGGTTCTAACACACAGCCTTATACACTCTCTCTGGTTCACACATTAGAACTTCCTGCATGCTGACAGAAACAAAATAAAATCCACTCTAGGAATAACTAAAGATAAAGCCGTTGAAAATGTCCAAATGCTGATTTGTGCCATCCTCCCCTTCTGCTTCCTGTTAAAGTGCTCATTAAAAGCCTCCTCCCGGAACCTCTTAATCTCGTCTGAATAATCTCTTCATGAGCCCTCTCCCGTCTTCCCCCTGTTCTTGTACCTCACAGCACCACAAGGCCAGGAGAAGGTGGGAGGAGGTGGGATGAGGTGGGAGGAGCCACAGTGTCTGAGTCAACTTGTTTAGACCTGGTGGTTTGGTTGTGGGGCTGGGTCGGAGGGGAGGGAGGGTTGGAGATGTGTCCTGTTCTAAGGGTCCATCTCTCCCACACACTTACTGGAACCGCGGGCCTCCGACCAGCACCTGTTTCACAGAGCCCTGATGCCACCGTAGGAACCGGGTTAACGTGGACTTAGCTCTGAGTTTCAATTCTTACAAGCATGTGAGGGAGAAGTGGTTTTGGTTATATTAGGTTACATTTAGAGATGTAAAACAAGTCTGCATTTATTCCATATGCCATTATGCCACGTGTGAGATTATTCCGACGTTCCTTTATGATTTGGTAAGATGGTCGATTCGGGAGCGGAGTAACCTTCCGAGTTCTCAGGAACCGACACGCCGCGTAACAGCACACATGTTCTGTAATACCCTGTTATTTGGTAAAACCGTTGTCATGGAGATGATTATGCATGCGATGTGAGTCGTGTGATGCCGGGGTGTCTGGGAAACGAGTCCCGGTTGAGTTCCAATATTGTCCAACACGGCGCACTCGGACAAGTTCCCAGGTCTCCTTCAGTACTGCGCTGGACTAAATGAGACAAACCATGTGGACAACTTGCTGCCACCCACAAACCCCCCCCCCCCACCCCTCACCCTCTATGTCTCTGTCTGTCTTATTGTGTGCCTCTCAATTAAATGCAATCAATCACATTCAAAGCAGCTCTGTTGGCAGGGAAAACACTTGTTTTTGTTTGCCAGGCGAGCGTAAAATTATTGACGAAAACATTTTGAAAAGTAAAAAACAACAATGAAATAGAATGAACACAAAGCACGAACGCTTTATTTCCAAAAGCGTTCGTGCAATTGGTCGCAATAAATACTGCTATTAACAAACCGTAGCATGAGTGACACTGTTTTTTATACACCAGCCTTTTGTTGATATCGAAATTATAGTTTGTACGATGTCTACAAAAGCATAGCGATGGCACTTTTTGTGATGGCTTTGATAATCATTTTGTATGGTGTTCTCCCCAATAGTTAAATTATTATAGTTTTTTGTTTGACTGTAATTAGTTTGGACCAGACGATTCCTGTGTTGTGTTGTAGCGGTTTGTGAACATTGCCTCAAGACAATCTGGATGAGGGAATTTTCATTTCAACTCTTGACATTTCGGGGCATTTTCCTTCATTATGACCTTTGATGGCCAATTGTTGGGTGTAATTAGTTATGGACACTGATTTGTGTCCAATTCTACCATGCATCGTTTGTCATCTAACTCTCTTCTTCTTTTTCCGTCTTCTCCTCCAGCTCGCTTCCTTGCCCTCTTTCTGGGCAGCACAGATGCTGTCCTTGGTCAGGTGGTCCGGGAGAACACTTGAAAAGACTACTGACCTCCTCTGCCATCATTAAGAAGTTATGATGGAAGCAAAAACTTGAATATTGTCTATAATGTTATCTCTTCCACTCTGCTATCCTGGCGGAAGTTCACTCTGTCTGTAGAACGTCCTTGAAGAGCTCCACCTTCAGTAAATACATGAAGACACATGGTTACCCACTCCCAGTACGCCCAGGCAGTTATGACCAGCTAACAACATCTGGATATAACAGCTAGGAGACACACACAGTACTCAACCCAATTTAAATCATATGATGTTTGTGTTGTGTTCTCATTTGATAATGTATTTGTTGAGTTCTCATTTGATAATGTATTTGTTGTGTTCTCATTTGATAATGTATTTGTTGTGTTCTCATTTGATAATGTATTTGTTTTGTTCTCATTTGATAATGTATCTGTTGTCTTCTCATTTGATAATGTATTTTTTGGGTTCCCATTTGATAATGTATTTGTTGTGTTCTCATTTGATAATGTATATGTTGTGTTCTCATTTGATAATGTATATGTTGTGTTCTCATTTGATAATGTATTTGTTGTGTTCTCATTTGATAATGTATTTGTTGTGTTCTGATTTGATAATGTATTTGTTGTGTTCTCATTTGATAATGTATTTGTTTTGTTCTCATTTAATAATGTATTTGTTGTGTTCTCATTTGATAATGTATTTGTTGTCTTCTCATTTAATAATGTATTTGTTGTGTTCTCATTTAATAATGTATTTGTTGTGTTCTCATTTAATAATGTATTTGTTGTGTTCTCATTTGATAATGTATTTGTTGTGTTCTCATATGATAATGTACTTGTTGTGTTCTCATTTAATAATGTATATGTTGTGTTCTCATTTGATAATGTATCTGTTGTGTTCTCATTTTATAATGTATTTGTTGTGTTCTCATTTGATAATGTATTTGTTGTGTTCTCATTTAATAATGTATTTGTTGTGTTCTCATTTGATAATGTACTTCTTGTGTTCTCATTTAATAACGTATATGTTGTGTTCTCATTTGATAATGTATTTGTTGTGTTCTCATTTGATAATGTATTTGTTGTGTTCTCATTTGATAATGTATCTGTTGTGTTCTCATTTAATAATGTATTTGTTGTGTTCTCATTTAATAATGTATATGTTGTGTTGTCATTTAATAATGTATTTGTTGTGTTCTCATTTGATATGTATTTGTTGTGTTCTCATTTGATAATGTATCTGTTGTGTTCTCATTTAATAATGTATATGTTGTGTTCTCATTTGATAATGTATTTTTTGTGTTCCCATTTGATAATGTATTTGTTGTGTTCTCATTTGATAATGTATTAGATGTCAGCAGTACAAGTGTGCAGAGCGGGATGAAACAAGCCGGGAATAAATGGGGGAGCAGAGGGGGACATATCTGGGGCGAGGAAGACTTGGACAATTGGGATGAGACTGAAACGAGAGACAGGCGCAGAGAGGGAGAGAGAGAGGAGCAGAGGGAGAGAGATGGGAGCAGAGGGAGAGAGAGAGGGAGAGAGGGAGAGAGGGAGGAGCAGAGGGAGAGAGATGGGAGCAGAGGGAGAGAGAGAGGGAGAGAGGGAGGAGCAGAGGGAGAGAGAGAGGAGCAGAGGGAGAGAGAGAGGGAGCAGAGGGAGAGAGAGAGGGAGCAGAGGGAGAGAGAGGAGCAGAGGGAGAGAGGGAGGGAGAGAGAGAGGAGCAGAGGGAGAGAGATGGGAGCAGAGGGAGAGAGAGAGGGAGAGAGGGAGAGAGGGAGGAGCAGAGGGAGAGAGAGAGGAGCAGAGGGAGAGAGAGAGGGAGAGAGAGAGGAGCAGAGGGAGAGAGATGGGAGCAGAGGGAGAGAGAGGAGCAGAGGGAGAGAGAGGAGCATAGGGAGAGAGGGAGGGAGAGAGAGATGAGCAGAGGGAGAGAGAGAGGAGCAGAGGGAGAGAGAGGGAGAGAGAGAGGAGCAGAGGGAGAGAGAGAGGAGCAGAGGGAGAGAGATGGGAGCAGAGGGAGAGAGAGGAGCAGAGGGAGAGAGAGGAGCAGAGGGAGAGAGGGAGGGAGAGAGAGATGAGCAGAGGGAGAGAGAGAGGAGCAGACGGAGAGAAGCTAATCAATCAGAGGAAGACAAATGCTAATTAGGTGGTTGTCAGAGAGGTAGAGAGAGGCAGACTAATGCTAATTAGTTGGTTGTCGGGAAAGACAAGGGACTGGAGTCGTCATGCAGCATATATTCCAAACGGCTTCCTATCCCCCTAAATAGTGCACTACATTTAATCAGGACCCTATGTAAAGTAGTTAAATCAGCAGGGAGCAATAGGCTATGTGGGTGGCCTCCAGTGTAAATGGGGTTTTAATAGCAAGGAGAGGTGCTTAGTGGTTCCTAATCATATATGGTGTGTGTGTGTTAAATCAGATCTCATTAGGAGTCTTGTCTGTGGACTGATAAATATAGAGATCATCAGAGCCGTAGCTAAATACAGACACAGCACCCAAGTAACTAACCTCCCTGAGAGCTAATTAAAGTACCAGTCAGTGATCTAGTTAAACTACCTCCCTGAGAGCTAATTAAAGTACCAGTTAGTGAGCTAGTTAAACTACCTCCCTAGATCACTAACTGGTACTTTATTTAGCTCTCAGGGAGGTAGTTTAACTAGATCACTGACTGGTACTTTAATTAGCTCTCATGGAGGTAGTTTAACTAGATCACTGACTGGTACTTTAATTAGCTCTCATGGAGGTAGTTTAACTAGATCACTGACTGGTACTTTAATTAGCTCTCAGGGAGGTAGTTTAACTAGATCACTGACTGGTACATTAATTAGCTCTCAGGGAGGTAGTTTAACTATATAACTGACTGGTACTTTTATTTGCTCTCATGGAGGTAGTTTAACTAGATCACTGACTGGTACTTTAAATCACCTCCCTGAGAGCTAATTAAAGTACCAGTCAGTGATCTAGTTAAAGAGAGCAAATTTAGCTACAAATCAGAACCAATAAAACAACATCTGAGAGAGGAAATTAAACTACTATTCCTAGAGCTAACTGAGCCACAGAAACTACAGCTCAGAGATCAAATTAAGCAATGAAGAGAAAGGCCGGTTTCAGGCTGAATATCTGTAAATATATGACTGCAGATGCACAAAAGTATTTATCAAATATACTGAGCTTTGACAAGAACATTTTGAATGGAGTTTTACATAACGGCAGAATAGTTAGAGTCATGTCTCGTTATCTAGATCTCTGACTACAAATGCAATAATAATAATAATACATTAACATGTTACCACAGTGCATTCTAACAGTAAAACAGTCTACTGGATCATTTTAACACAAACTGATTTAATCACTATTTCAGTCTGATCCCCCTGTCCATCTTGACGCTATAAATGCATGACATTCGTAGGATTTCCACCGTACAAACGCAGAAAATGCTTATTGTATTACTAACAGTATCGGGGAGAATCTTCTTCTAAATGGTTCGAAGTTATTCTAAAGTTATTTTGGTGTATTCAGTAAATCCTGCGAGTTCTGGGTATTCAGTAAACAACATGTTAGCTAGAATGCCAAGCTAGCTAGCATTGCTTGCATTACCTTCCATATTAGCTCCTTCCTAACCACCGAGGTTTGGCGTGCACTGCCTGAAAATACCGTCCAGCCGCCACCTGAAGTTTGACTCTGGAGGTCGCTGACCTTCAAATACCACCACCAATCGGATTCTGTGTGAGCTCGACTACAGCGCGATATGATACAACAATTGACATTGATAATATTAGCGATTATATAGCCTGCACTGACTTGCTGCGATGCACCTGTTTGGACGGTGGTTTGTGGGCTAGTGGTCAATGTTATTTTTTAGGGCTTCTCTGGTTCAAACTTTGTTCTTGCTCCAAACTAAAAAAGCTTGTTTACTATGCTGCTACGTCTGTTCAGGTTTCATTGGCTAGCATTGCATTGCTACCTTGCGTTGGTCGAACCGCATACCGCGTAATAAGTGAGCACCTCTTAAGGCTTAAACATGCATTATTTGCTTTTCACAAATAAATTTGGATTAGCATGTGCTTGGTTGGTGTGTTATATCACAGCAGGATAGGCTATATAAATACAATTCCAAACCAAACGTTGTTGTGGTTGATTGCCAATCTACCTACTTATTTACTTAGTTGCTGAGACAACCACTCACAACACTCGAGTGTAGTGTTCACAGAAAAATTAACATTATGATTAAGCAAACACGTTTTTAGTTTTTGCAACACATATATAAAGTATGCATGAGATTTTCAATTATCAAATTAACACACTTAACCACTGAGCCACGGAGAAATATTCATCATTTAAGGCAAGACCCTCTTTATATACATTAAACATATATATTCCTGACCAGCAGATGTCACTACTGTGCACTGTGTTCTAAAGTTTAGATTAATTAACTGTTTTTCAATGCAAGCCTCAAAGGTTTCAGAAAGCACCATCACTAGGATTAGCGCCGAAGGTCCAAGCAGGGAGTCCAGAGACCAGCGTCTTCATCAAGAGTCCATTTCACACATGACTGTGTCTTTATCCCTCTTCCACCACCGTCCGTCCACTCCACCTCTCTTCTAAATAGAAGAGAGGGTGAAGAAAGAGAGGAGAGGGACGGACGGATGAAAAGGTTGCAGCTTGATCTTCTAAGCTCCCGGATTACTGAACTCATCCAGGCCAACTCTTTCGGGGGTTTGCGTTCTTCGCGGCTTTGGTCACAAAAAAGTGCGAGATATAAGGGGATATGGCGCCGTTTAGGATCCTCTCTGCTGAGAGCTGGTCATGTACAGTGATGAGGGGCTAAGGCGAGGAACGAAGGGATTCTGAAGGGGACGAAGACCACTTTGCATGAGAAAACCAGGATTACTGCAAATATTTATCTGTGCTGAGAGCGATTGAGAGAGATGTTTTCCCAGTTCTATTCATTTCCAGGATTAATCCATTCCCTATATTCTCCTGAAGACGGGACATTCAAGACACTTTTCAATACCAGGTTATAAACCACAATAATACCAAAAGTACCAGAGGACAAATCTGGAAATGTTTTTTTCCCTTTAGTTTTTTTCCATATTTTTATACCATATTTCTACCAATTTCTTGTCCTCTCCAAACATGTTTTCATTGCCGTCTAATCCTTTCTGTTTTTATAACACAATGTTTGCTTAACCAGGAGGTATCTGCCGGCACAAACCTTCCGGGAGGAATTGACACTTCCTGGCTAACAACCATGATTGAGTGGGCAAACCTGCCTGAACACTGTCAACACGCTGCCCTATCTTAGACCCTGAACACTGTCAACATGCTGCCCTATCTGAGACCCTGAACACTGTCAACACGCTGCCCTATCTGAGACCCTGAACACTGTCAACACGCTGCCCTATCTGAGACCCTGAACACTGTCAACACGCTGCCCTATCTGAGACCCTGAACACTGTCAACACGCTGCCCTATCTGAGACCCTGAACACTGTCAACATGCTGCCCTATCTGAGACCCTGAACACTGTGAACACGCTGCCCTATCTGAGACCCTGAACACTGTCAACACGCTGCCCTATCTGAGACCCTGAACACTGTCAACATGCTGCCCTATCTGAGACCCTGAACACTGTCAACACGCTGCCCTATCCGAGACCCTGAACACTGTCAACACACTGCCCTATCCGAGACCCTGAACACTGTCAACACGCTGCCCTATCCGAGACCCTGAACACTGTCAACACGCTGCCCTATCTGAGACCCTGAACACTGTCAACACGCTGCCCTATCTGAGACCCTGAACACTGTCAACACGGTGCCCTATCTGAGACCCTGAACACTGTCCACACGCTGCCCTATCTGAGACCCTGAACACTGTCAACACGCTGCCCTATCTGAGACCCTGAACACTGTCAACACGCTGCCCTATCTGAGACCCTGAACACTGTCAACACGCTGCCCTATCTGAGACCCTGAACACTGTCAACATGCTGCCCTATCTGAGACCCTGAACACTGTGAACACGCTGCCCTATCTGAGACCCTGAACACTGTCAACACGCTGCCCTATCTGAGACCCTGAACACTGTCAACATGCTGCCCTATCTGAGACCCTGAACACTGTCAACACGCTGCCCTATCCGAGACCCTGAACACTGTCAACACACTGCCCTATCCGAGACCCTGAACACTGTCAACACGCTGCCCTATCCGAGACCCTGAACACTGTCAACACGCTGCCCTATCTGAGACCCTGAACACTGTCAACACGCTGCCCTATCTGAGACCCTGAACACTGTCAACACGGTGCCCTATCTGAGACCCTGAACACTGTCCACACGCTGCCCTATCTGAGACCCTGAACACTGTCAACACGCTGCCCTATCTGAGACCCTGAACACTGTCAACACGCTGCCCTATCCGAGACCCTGAACACTGTCAACATGCTGCCCTATCTGAGACCCTGAACACTGTCAACACGCTGCCCTATCTTAGACCCTGAACACTGTCAACATGCTGCCCTATCTGAGACCCTGAACACTGTCCACACGCTGCCCTATCTGAGACCCTGAACACTGTCAACATGGTGATCTTTCCAAGCCTCGTGGACACGTTGTAAACATGTATGCTGTAAACCTGTATAGGAAGTCCTGTTGTGCACCATTCCGGGGACCACGGAGGGAAAAGTGATTCTAACCGGAACCTTTTCCAAACCTGCTGTCTGGCCACCTGTGGAAGAGTGTGTTGTCTCCACGGTAACAAGCTGTGATTTACGCATCTGACGTCCTCTCAGAAACTGACAACTCCCCTGGAAACCTCTTACTGTGTCCATGGCAACCACAAGTTGTGCTGAGCCTACTGTAATTCAACTGATATCTCGCACTCAGCAAGCAGCAAACCCCCCCACTCTTTTATCTCCCCGACCCTGGCATCTCTCCCTCACAAACTCTCTCTCTTTCCACCTCTCGCCCTCGTCTCCCTCCGCCAGCCTCCCCCTCCTAGTCCTCCCGTGGCTGGGCCTTGGGAACCATTGTGGGTGTTTGAACTGTGGTGCAGCCCCAGTCGAATCACACACGGTCTTTGTTGCAGCTCGGTGTGTCGGTGTGGTGCGGCGGCCGGGGCATCGTTGGGTCGTGCTTTCACCGGGTCAGCCGGGCGTTGGGGCTTTGTCTCAGGACTCTTTAGTGACTGTGCAGCCAGCCCCACTGTGGCGCTGCATTTAGGAACCAGCCTGCCTCCCCCGCAGTTCTGTCGGCCTCCTTCCCTACTGCCCGTGGAGGCCCCTGCTCCGTCTCTGGAGCTAGTTGGGTTCTCCGCGCAACAGGGGGACAGCAGACAGTGGGGGACGCCGTGGGGTTCTTCCTGCTGGCCCCTAAACACAGCTAGATCACAGCGAGGACTTAGAATGCGCCTCGGCCCCAGACGCAGCTCTCCGCTGTGAGGAGAGACGAGTTAGAGAGAAGAGCTGTCAGCAGCTCTCTTACACCAGCAGGGCAGAATGGGGAAAAGTGAAATAGCCTAGAAGAGATTTGAATACTATCTCTGCGTCTACACTCGTGTTTTGCTCTGTTTATTTTTGCTAGACAACCTGTGATGTTCAATGTGGAGAATTAATTAATTGTAATGTGCCGTTTCAGTCCGTTTTGCACTCAGACTTGGGTTGCCTCGACCAGTAGGGGGCACTGCAGGCACATCTCCTTTACAACAGTGATGTATTGTATGCATTATGTACTGTCATAGAAGAACCAGGTCACCACAACCGACTAACACTACCTCACACTCATATTCCTCAAACTCATCGGTTCACACTCATCTATTTTAAACTCAACCCCCTCACACTCGTACCTCTCAACCTCATCCCTCTGACACTTTTCTTACTAGTAAAATCATACTTTTTAACCAGCAATATCTGAGTTTTTGCATAAAACCAGCTATATACATTGTAGTATAGAAATTGTAGTATCTAAATTTGACTGGACTCTAAACTGGTCCAGTGTTGTGAGTGAAACGGTAAAAGTGAAGCAGTTTGTTTTGTTGAGTGATAGGTTCATGGAGAATAATGCTGTGTGTGTGTCCTCTGTGTCACAAATAGTACACTATCACCTACTCTGCTCAGTGCTTTTTAACAACGCCCATAGGGATAAGTGTACCATTTGGGCCCAATACCGTGTCATGGCGTATTTGTCACGTTCTCCTGTGTGGGAACGTCTTCATTGAGACCATGGCAGCATTCTGACCTCTAGCAGCTCATTGAGAACAAAACAAAGAAACACAAAGCCAAGATGAAGAGCAAAGAGCATCAAGAGGATCTTTAAGAAAATAATATATATATATATATATATATATTAAATAAATATATAAATACTATTACAGGCCCTTTAAAGTAATAGAACTAAATTCTCTCATAACAAAATCTAAATATAACAGTATATATTAACACACAGTAGAAATATTTCTATTGTAGACTATATGAACATATAAATACGTCCTAAAATACTCTCTCTGTATAATAGTATATATATATTTTTAATGAGCAAACCGGTCACAGGGGACGTAAAAAAATATGATAATCTCTAGGAAACCTGTCATGGACTTTGTTGATTAGATAATAAGCATACAGTCCGTTATTGTAGCAAACGTGTTGGATGCAGGAGAAACGAGTAAAGACCTCAGCAACTCTGATAAGAGCCGGACCTTGTTACGGCCTGACAGCGGACAGCCACAGAGCCCTGTAGAAGCAGGGTGCCACGGTAACAGCACCAGTCATTCAGACCTGCAGGCTGCTACTCTGTGATCCCCTGTGGTGCCTGATGTCTTATTCAGAGTGCCGCCTTCAGGTTTCTGCCCTGAGGCTCAATGGAAACTCTGTGAAGTTGAATGACAGGGTGTGTGGAGGGGGCTTCAGAGAGATGTCTTCATTGGGGTGAATTAGGACTCATTAGATCAATGGCTGATGGTCGGTTCTGCCGCTTTGTTGGTCTATGATGTTGTAGAGCTAAGTCAATAATCCACGGTGATACAGTGGGTACAGTGGTTACAGTGTGATACCGTGGGTACAGTGGGCACAGTGGGTACAGTGGGTGCAGTGTGATACTGTGGGTACAGTGGGTGCAGTGTGATACAGTGGGTACAGTGGTTACAGTGTGATACCGTGGGTACAGTGGGCACAGTGGGTACAGTGGGTGCAGTGTGATACTGTGGGTACCGTGGGTACAGTGGGTACAGTGGGTGCAGTGTGACACTGTGGGTACAGTGGATGCAGTGTGATACAGTGGGTACCGTGGGTACAGTGGGCACAGTGGGTACAGTGGGTGCAGTGTGATACTGTGGGTACAGTGGGCACAGTGGGTACAGTGGGTGCAGTGTGATACTGTGGGTACAGTGGGTGCAGTGGGTACAGTGGGTGCAGTGTGATACAGTGGGCACAGTGTGTACAGTGTGATAAAGTGGGTACAGCGGGTACAGTGGGCACAATGGGTACAGTGGCATCTTATTGAGTCTCATTCCTGGGACTACATGGCCTCCAATCTGAGCCAGCTGCACCAAACACTGAGGACGGCCATCACCAATCTTACATCTCCATTTATCAACAGACACCGTGGAAAATATAGACACTGTTTAAGCAGAGGTTCACCAGAAAATAGCCCCCAGACAACGTGCATCCAAATGCCCCTCTATCACCTTCGTAATTGAATCACCAGGGAATGTATTGTCAATCAAAGTGTCACGACGATAGGGTCAACAAAAACATGGCCGACAGACACTGAAAGAGAGAGAAATGGAGAGAAGATAGGGACAAAGAAAAAATCAGAAAGACAGACAGACTCACTTTCTCTGAGATCTGATAATAAGGAATGAACATTCTGTTAGACAAATCTGTGTGTTCCTTCATCATTAGGCAACGTGTCATTTATGTTCCCGGGTGCAGAATGTCCGACCGTTTCGGTATATCAGGTGGACGGAAGGATGAAGCCGGCACAGGAACTGATAGCGTCTTCTGGTGTTTTTAATGTCAGTACAACGATCACAGACGCAGTCGAATAAAGTACACTCTGTAATCTCTCTACTCGACGCGACGCAGCACACTCCGTCCCGTCTTCTTAATCTGAAGTGCGGTTATCAATCACTCACTTGAGCGGTAGCACAAGACACTCGTAATATAGAAACAATACCACACAAAGACATGACCAAACACAGGGGGCCTAAACACTCTACTAATGAGGGAATAAACACCAGGTGTCTGTGATGACGAGGCCGGACACTTAGTGAGGGGAGGAGAGGAACGATGGCAGCTTAGAAGGCCGGAGAGGACGACCGCACAAGCCTGCCTGCAGGTGGGGGTAGACTAGGTTCGGGGGGAGTCCTGACACCTCAATGAAGTAGATAGAGGCTGAGATTCAGATGGAGACAGGGAGAGATGGAGACAGGAGACAGATGGAGACAGGGAGAGATGGAGAGATGGAGACAGATGGAGAGATGGAGACAGATGGAGAGATGGAGACAGACGGAGAGATGGAGACAGACGGAGACAGATGGAGACAGATGGAGAGATGGAGACAGGAGACAGATGGAGACAGATGGAGAGATGGAGACAGATGGAGACAGATGGAGAGATGGAGACAGATGGAGAGATGGAGACAGATGGAGAGATGGAGACAGATGGAGACAGATGGAGACAGATGGAGACAGATGGAGACAGGGAGAGATGGAGACAGGAGACAGATGGAGACAGATGGAGAGATGGAGACAGATGGAGAGATGGAGACAAGGAGAAAGATGGAGACCGATGGTGACAGATGGAGACAGGAAGACAGATGGAGAACGATGGTGACAGATGGAGAGATGGAGACAGGAAGACAGATGGAGAGATGGAGAGATGGAGACAGATGGAGAGATGGAGACAGATGGAGACAGATGGAGACAGGGAGAGATGGAGACAGGAGACAGATGGAGACAGATGGAGAGATGGAGACAGATGGAGACAGATGGAGAGATGGAGACAGATGGAGGGATGGAGACAGATGGAGAGATGGAGACAGATGGAGACAGATGGAGACAGGGAGAGATGGAGACAGGAGACAGATGGAGACAGATGGAGAGATGGAGACAGATGGAGAGATGGAGACAAGGAGAAAGATGGAGACCGATGTTGACAGATGGAGACAGGAAGACAGATGGAGAGATGGAGAGATGGAGACAGATGGAGAGATGGAGACAGATGGAGACAGATGGAGACAGATGGAGACAGATGGAAACAGATGGAGACAGATGGAGAGATGGAGACAGGAAGACAGATGGTGACAGATGGAGAGATGGAGACAGATGGAGAGATGGAGACAGATGGAGAGATGGAGACAGGAAGACAGATGGAGACAGATGGAGACAGGGAGGGAGAGAGATGGAGGTCTGCAGGGTCCGAGAGATGGACAGATAATATTGAGGGAATGAGAGATGAGAGTGAGCGGGATGGAGTGAGAGAGATGAGCATAAGAACATGAATCACTGTCCCTCCAATCTAAAAATAACAAAATGTAAGAAACCTACATATCAATCCAGATGCGTTAATTGGACCTGGAAACATTACAGAGGTGCTGATTGGACCTGGAAACATTCCAGAGGTGCTGATTGGACCTGGAAACATTCCAGAGGTGCTGATTGCAACAGGTCAGATTGTCTAATTCACATCTCCAAACCTTCCTGACGAAGTGTCACAGTGAATCAGAATGTGTCTTTAGAAAAGTGTCCTTCAGCCCGTCAGTACCACCTGTTCCTGTACCTCCGTCAGTACCACCTGTTCCTGTACCTCCGTCAGTACTTCCTGTTCCAGTGCCTCCGGCAGTACTTCCAGTTCTAGTGCCTCCGTCAGTATCACCTGTTCCAGTGCCTCCGTCAGTACTCCTTTTTCCAGTGCCTTCATCAGTACTCTGTCAGTACTCCTTGTTCCAGTGCCTACCTCAGTACTCCGTCAGTACTCCTTGTTCCAGTGCCTCCGTCAGTACTCCGTCAGTAGTCCTTGTTCCAGTACTCCGTCAGTACTCCTTTTTCCAGTGCCTTCGTCAGTACTCTGTCAGTACTCCTTTTTCCAGTGCCTTCGTCAGTACTCTGTCAGTACTCCTTATTCCAGTGCCTACCTCAGTACTCCGTCAGTACTCCTTGTTCCAGTGCCTCCGTCAGTAGTCCTTGTTCCAATGCCTCCGTCAGTACTCCATCAGTACTCTGATGAATGGGTCTGATCGGATCCCAATAGATGCAACTGATCCCCTGTGTTTCAGGGATGTCAGGAGACCTGAACCGTGAAGGCTTATGGGGACCACTGTCTCATAGTGTTATGAACTCCTGGCCGGTTATATCCTGCTGGCATTAACCACAGGGCCACGTACCACACAGCCCACAGACTAGGGGCCATTGATTTCGAGCTTTCTTCTCAGAGTGAGTTAAACAAAGCGGATAGGGGCTATTGATTTCATCCACACGGCTCGGGACTGATTGGAACAATGCAGACAGAGCCCATTGAGTCTGTAGCGACGTCCCCCTGCCCCCTCCCCCCCCCCCCCCCCCCCCCCTCCGGAATAGGCTGCATTCTGAACGGGGTTAAGGGGAGTTATCTACCAGGACCTCAGAGCATGTGACGAGGACATTACACAGGCAGATATACCCAAGGGGGAGGGTCCAACAGGTCGAGGGTCATCCGAGTGTTTGCACACACAGGCCGTCAGATGAACAACGAAGGGTACACGTCTCCCGCGCGGTGCGACCTTCGACCTACAGGGTCGTCCATTGCCGGCTGACCTGACTCTACGTGACATCGCTGTAAACGTCCCGATTGACCGAATTGATCGGGGATTCTTATCACAGCTTCATGATGAGCGCACTTAATAAAGCTGTGTGTATGTATATATATATATATATATGTGTATAGTATATAAGGTGTTTATCCAATAAATAATTCCCACATTTTGTTTGGCGTTATCAGAACCCAGTCATTCACTGATTTGGTCACAGAGGTTTCAAAATATCCCCTAAAACGTATCAAAGGGTGTTTAAGAAAATACTTTATATTTAGCAAGTTATTGCAAAAAGCAACATTACAATAAGTGAATTTAAAGAGTTTCCAAATGAAATAACATTGAACAGCCATTTTG
The DNA here is from genome assembly GCA_029465975.1 of Dallia pectoralis. NCBI lineage: Eukaryota > Metazoa > Chordata > Actinopteri > Esociformes > Umbridae > Dallia > Dallia pectoralis. The sequence continues at coordinate 4,381,698 of CM055757.1, read as the reverse complement.
AACTACTTTCGCTAACTTAAGCCAGCTTCTAGACAAAAAACTGTTTGATGTATTTTAAAGGTGATTAAGCTGCTGGAAAAAAATCGGAAAAAATGAATATTCTATCTTCTATCTGCGGTGTCGTCGAACAGATGAAGAGATAAATACATCAACACATCAGTCAGGTTACAGCGATGATCCGTTCTTCGGTCAAAAGAGCTGTTATGAAGCTGTCCTAAACAGCCTCCTATTCCCTAAATCACGCACTGCTTTAAACCGCTGCATGGCCAAAAATTAGTGAACTACGTAGGGAATAGGATGCCGTTGAGGACGCCAGAAACCTGTAAATTCATCCGGTAGAGGGGGGAGACGCCGTCTCTCTCTCCAATCAAACCCAGGACGGCCACTTCTGTCCCAGGGCCTCCGTTATCCCACGTCCCGATTGCTCCTGGGAGCTCTTGACAGCATTCCAATTACCTATTATTCCGAAGCCTTTATTTTTCCCGAACCCGCCTCTCACGACGTCGACCCCGTCGCACTGAGGAGTAATTCGCTCGCTGATGAGCTGCGGGGTAAAATGTACTCAACACAGCAGCACCTAGTTCCCGTAACGTTAAATACGGAAACACCCAGATTGTGGCGATGCCGCTGGTGAAATAAGCTACTCATTCACAGTTACTATGGGCCGATTCTTTGTGCCCGGCTGTATAGTAAGTCACAGTGTTCCAGTATTCCCCCGTCTCTCTCTTCTCTGTGGGGGGAAAATGAATTATAACATGTTTTCATCCCTGCTTGCTTCCTTAATTCACAAACCAATTACTTCAGATTTTCCACTTCAGACTGAGAGGGAGAGGGTGGATAAGGGAGAGACTGGGGGGAGAGAAAGGGGGTGGGGGCATAGGGTGACACAGAGAGGGAGGGAAAGAGAGAGAGAGGGGAAGAGGGAGAGACCGGGCAGAGAGAAACAGAGAATGACACGGAGGTAGACGCATAGAGTGACACTTGAGAGGGAGTGAAAGAGAGATGGAGAGAGAGATGGAGTGAGACACAGAGATGAAAACAGAGAAAGGCCGAGAAAAGGAGAGACAGGAAAACAGAGAGGAAGAGAGGCTCACAGAGAGAGAGAGACACAGAGCGACACAGAAAAAGGGGTAATCGAGACACAGAGCTGGACAGTAGAGAGAGAGAGAGAGAGAGGGAGATGTAGAGATGGAGAGAGAGGGGTTGATAGAGTGAGGGGAAAATTGAGAAATGTAGGAAGGAGTCACAAAAGACAATCCTTTGAGTTAGTGACATTTTTAGCCAGCAATGACAACAGCAGAAATTAAATGACAGTGTATTCCCCAGGCCGGCACAGCATTAGCAGGAATCCCAGTCTCTCGTATGCTGCCTCCTGCCGTGTAAAAGATTAGTGTGTACCCTGACGTCTGATGGAGAATCACGGTGTGGACAACAAGCTGCTTACAATCAGATGCACTGTTCAAGATGATTTCAAATGACTGTGAAATGGGCCTTATTTCTATTGTGCATATCAATGAACCCGCACAATCGTTAACGGATATATCATGTGTTTTATCTAAAGAATACAGAAAACGTATTTTGCAGGGAAGTTTTTCCAGGATGACTGGGCTGTGATTGGTATTATGAAATTTCCTACAGAATCATTGCTTAGCTAACATTTTGGCTGATATAGAAGCTTCTGCGTGTGATTACTAAAACCATAAACCATGGGTATCTTCATGTTCTAGTCTGCTGGCGTTGTTTAGTTCAGAGTTTTTTTCGGCTGCGACCATCAGGTGACCATTAGGTGTTGCTTACAAATCATATTTTCCAGCTGCTAATAATATCTCTCACAGCCCCAAAACTTTAACAAGCATGTCGTCCAGCTTGTACCACTAGCACCAGTCTTCCAGTTGGTATCATTAGCATCACTCTTCCAGCTGGTATCATTAGCATCAGTCTTCCAGCTGGTATCATTAGCATCAGTCTTCCAGCTGGTATCATTAGCATCAGTCTTCCAGCTGGTATCATTAGCATCAGTCTTCTAGCTGGTATCATTAGCATCAGTCTTCCAGCTTGTACCACTAGCACCAGTCTTCCAGCTTGGATCATTAGCACCAGTCTTCCAGTTGGTATCATTAGCATCACTCTTCCACCTGGTATCATTAGCATCAGTCTTCCAGCTGGTATCATTAGCATCAGTCTTCCAGCTGGTAATCATTAGCATCAGTCTTCTAGCTGGTATCATTAGCATCAGTCTTCCAGCTGGTATCATTAGCATCAGTCTTCCAGCTGGTATCATTAGCATCAGTCTTCTAGCTGGTGTAACCCACACAAGGTTACGGAAATGCAAATCCTCCAATCCACCAGGGGGTGGTGGTGCGCACACTACCGGGTGTTACTAGAAATGATATAACTTTCTTCCGGTAAAAAGCACATTGCCGACTGCCTCGTGGACTAGTGTAGAAATATCCTCGTAGGGATAACAATTTGAATACATATCTAGTCCAACATATATATATATATTTGTTAGAAAGCTGTGAAAGGAGAAAAAGCACACAACGTTGCAAGCTCCTAAAAGATACCTCCGGTAAGAATTGTTAAAATTAATGTGAGTTATGCTGACTGTGTTAGCTTCAGCATGGTGAAAAATACTGTTTTATAAAACCAATCGGAGTTGTGATCCTGTTTCTATTTATGTTACTGTTTGATACCATATAGATACAGATACAGATTGTTTTATGTTGTTTAAGATGCTTGTTCATTTAGAAGTCATCTGATTAAGAGATTATTTATTTTCTTGTTTGTTATCTGTAAGATGTTCATTTAATTGCCAATATACATGTTGATATGTATATAGGAAATAGAAGTTCATCTTAAATGTTAAAATATTTAATATATTAGTAAGTGTTTAAAAACGTTATTAAGATGTATAATTAGATTGGAAAAGTTATAAATATCTGTGTTCCATGATTCCATTTTATGCTGTTAGGTGGAAGTACATAATTGATTGATTATTGTTTATTAGAATTTACCTATCTAATGTGGTGTGATGTGTACCTATTCATTTCATAATGATTAGGAGTATTTATATCCTGTACAATTGGTTATACTGATTTGATATTTGAATGTAGATTTGAACTGAAATGAGACTAATGATTAATGTATTCTGTACTGTATGATAGATTGGTTTTTGAGAAGGACAGAACATCAGAATCTGACCCTGGCGGTCAGTGGCGAGCTAACCCAAGTGAGCGAATGGACCAAGAGCCTGGTGTGGCCAGCCGTGGTGTCTTGGGAAACAACATCCTGAACTTCATCCATTCATACAGCTAAGAACACACATAAATCTACCCGGGTAGTCAATTGAATACACACACATTGAAGAACACACACACAACCACCAAACCTTTCATGGACTTTTTTGTTTATTTTGGGTTCAGTGCGAATGTGCACTCAAAAAGATGGTTTAGATAGGTAGGGATTGTAATTGATTGTAATTGTTTTGTGTAATACATTTTTTGAACTTTGCCTGGTTGTGGTGTCTGTTTCTGCTGACATTTTATTATTCTAGGCTCCATAGTCGTATCTAGATTTCTGATAATAGCCCAATTCGATACATACCTAATCAAATTAGTCGTCTGATAAATGTAACAAACCGTTAGAGGGTTACAAGTGGCGAGCTAGCCAGGAGCCTAATAATCTGTTAGCAGTGAACTACATTACAAGTGTGTAAAACTATTTTCAAGTGTGTATGTTCCTTGTTATCTATTTATAAATCACTTTTTACTAAAAATGGAGTTCATAATGAGCTCAGGTATCAAAGTCCCCAATGCAGTAATAGTGAGTGGTTTGCTTGAATCACCAGAGGACGAGGAGATCATGGACTTCCTTAAGAAGTATGGCTCCATGAGACTTGTTCCAGTTACTGACATTAACTCAGAGTTTTATAAAAAATTGATTGTTGAGTATCAAAATGCTGATGCTATTGAAGCCTTAGCCCCTCTTCTGCCTTACACACATGTACTTCAGGACAATCCAGATGTAAAATACTACATTCAAGCTTTAGCAAGTGTGTACACGACTAAAGTTGGGTGCAGTGTTACCAAAGCCTATCTTGATGAAATAAAGAAGTTAGCGAAACTGAGTGGACGAGGTTTCGAAGAGGTCCTGAAAGACATGATGTCAGAGATCAGTGAGGCAATCGAGCTTGATGGCAGCGGTGATACTGAGGTTGGAGCCAGACAGCTCAACACTTCTCTTGACACATTTGAACCCCCACAAACCCAGGTTCTCTCAGATTCTTCTCAGGAAAGGATCATTCGTAGTGGTGCTGAGCCATGCCCAACAACTAATGTGAAGCGAAGTCTGTCCGTTGTGGAGAACGACCTGAATCCACCTGAAATTCAAAAGGTAATTGTGGAACACATTGTAAGGAGAGATGAGTTAAACACACATTCTCATTTTCCCATCAAGCTTCGATCATTCTCAGGCAAGATCCCCAGACCCAATAGTGAGACAGACTACGACACATGGCGTTCACATGTTGAGCTTCTCAGGAAAGACCCCACCTTGTCTAATCTTCAGAAATCACGGAAAATCTTTGAAAGTTTGCTCTCCCCTGCAGCAGATATTGTCAAGAGACTAAGCCCTGAATCCACTCCTGAAACCTACATTCAACTGCTGGATGCAGCATTTGGAACCGTTGAAGACGGCGAGGAGCTGTTCGCACAGTTCATGAATACTCTTCAGGATCCTGGTGAAAAGGCCTCTACCTACCTCTGCCGCCTTCAAGCTGCCCTGAACATTGCTGTTAAGAGAGAAGGAGCTGCTGCTGGAGAAGCAGATAGGCACATTCTCAAACAGTTTTGTCGAGGGTGTTGGGATAACCCCTTGCTCTCTGATCTCAACCTTGAAGAAAAGAAAAGTCACCCACCAACATTTTCAGAGCTTCTGTTGTTAATCCGCACTGAGGAGGATAGGCAGGCAGCTAAAGCCACACGTATGAAGAAGCACCTTGGCTCACACCGGCAGCGGGCTATGGCAAGTGCATGTGTCTGCAGTCAACAAGCAACATTCCAGCTTGAATCCGACCCATTGACAGAGCTTAAACAGCAGCTGATCTAGCTTTTGACTTTGGTGAGTCCCCGGTCCCTCCAGAATGGAAAGACCGGATTACTCGGAAATTGAACTGCATGCCTGAGGTCTTCGCTCAGAACGACACTGACTTTGGAAGGACCGACAAAGTTAAGCATCACGTCAAACTGTCCGATGAAACACCATTCAAACTCAGAGCTCGGCCGATACACCCACATGACGTAGAAGCTGTTCGTCAACATCTACAAGAGCTTCTTGATGCTGGGGTGATTCGTGAAAGTGAGTCTCCATTCTCTTCTCCAATCGTTGTGGTCAGGAAGAAGAATGGCCAGGTACGCCTCTGTATTGACTACAGGAAACTGAATCTGCAGACGGTGAAAGACGCTTATGCACTTCCGAGGATGGATGACACTTTCACAGCACTCTCTGGTTCCAAGTGGTTCAGCGTCCTCGACCTAAAGTCTGGCTACTATCAGATCGAAGTTGACGAGGCTGACAAGCCGAAGACCGCCTTCGTGTGCCCACTTGGTTTCTGGGAGTTTAATCGCATGCCTCAGGGAGTGACAAACGCCCCAAGTACCTTCCAGAGACTGATGGAAAAGTGCATGGGAGACATGAACTTGAAGGAAGTTGTCGTTTTCCTGGATGACTTGATCGTCTTCTCAAAAACTTTGGAAGACCATGAAGCCAGACTCACCAAGGTTCTCAACCGCCTGAAGGAGTATGGGCTCAAGCTTTCCCCGGAAAAATGTAAGTTCTTCCAGTCTTCAGTCCGGTATTTGGGGCATGTAGTCTCAGAGCAGGGAGTGGAGACCGACCCAGAAAAGATTGCAGCGCTAAAGACCTGGCCAGTTCCTCAGCATCTAAAAGAGTTGAAAGCTTTCCTCGGATTCTGTGGGTATTATAGGAAGTTCATTAAAGGCTATTCAAGTATAATGAAACCCCTGAACGACTTAACATCTGGTTACCCACCTCTGGGGAAGCACCTAAAGTCCAAGCAAAGGAGTGGCCAATATTACCACCCCAAAGAACCATTTCTGAACCGTTGGACTCCCGCCTGCCAACAGGCATTTGAGATGATCATTGGCAAGTTGACAACGTCCCCAGTTCTGGCCTTTGCAAATCCTGCACTCCCTTACATCCTTCACACGGATGCAAGTTCCACCGGCCTCGGAGCGGCCTTATATCAGGAGCAGGAGGGACAGCTGCGTGTCATCGCCTACGCAAGCAGGGGGTTATCACGTAGTGAGTCCCGTTATCCAGCTCACAAGCTTGAGTTTTTAGCGCTGAAATGGTCTGTAACGGAGAAGTTCAGTGACTACCTCTATGGCAATCAGTTCACAGTAGTCACTGACAGCAATCCCCTAACCTACATACTTACCTCAGCCAAACTCGATGCAACCAGTTACAGGTGGTTAGCTGCTCTTTCTACCTTCTCCTTTAAGCTCCAGTACCGCCCTGGGAAGCAGAATGGAGATGCTGACGCACTATCACGACGTCCCCACGGTGACCTGCGTGACGACCCCTCATCCCAAAAAGAGTGGGACAGGATCCGCCGGTTCACACAACACCATCTACCTGATCCGGATAACATTGAGTCTGTGGATCAGGGGTTGTTCGTGCCATCTGTGAGAGACAACTTATTTATTGTGCCAATGATGGAATGAGTAGAGATGAAAGCATCTCCCTCGTAGAGAGCCTAGCCATCTCTGGAGATGCTGTACCTGACAGCTTTGAACGGGAAGATGAGCTTGGAGGGCTTCCTATCGTCCCACACTTATCCGAGGCAGATCTCAGAGACAAACAGAGAGCCGACCAGTGCATTGAACATGTCATCTCCCAGATTGAGCGTGGCGAAACCCCACCGCCCACTGTGAGAGCTGTGCTTCCAGACCTACCTCTTTTGTTGAGAGAGTTGACCAGGCTTGAACTGCGGAATGGCATTCTCTATAGAACACGCCAAGATGAAGGCCACACACAGTACCAGCTAGTCTTACCTGAAGAACTTCGTGAGATGGTCTTAACGAGCCTGCATGACAACATGGGTCATATGGGAAAAGACCGCACGCTGGACTTGGCCAGAGCGAGATTCTACTGGCCAAGGATGGCTTCTGACATTGAGAGGAAAGTCAAGATGTGTAACAGGTGTGTACTCAGGAAAACCTTACCTGAGAGGGCAGCACCTTTAGTGAACATCCTGACAACAAGACCGCTTGAACTGGTCTGCATGGACTTCTTGTCCATAGAACCGGACAGAAGTAACACAAAGGACATTCTCGTGATTACAGATCACTTCACAAAATATGCAGTGGCCATCCCAACATCAAACCAAAAGGCCCAAACGGTTGCAAAGTGCTTATGGGACAATTTCATCGTCCACTATGGTATTCCAGAGAAATTGCACAGCGACCAAGGTCGTGATTTTGAGTCCCGGCTAATCAAACAACTGTGTGAAGTGGCAGGCATACAGAAGATTCGAACAACACCGTACCACCCAAGGGGCAACCCGGTAGAACGTTTTAATCGCACTCTGTTAGGTATGCTTGGCACTCTGGAAAACCAGGATAAGTCACACTGGAAGGACTTTGTGAAGCCTTTGGTCCACGCGTACAATTGTACCAGAAGTGATGTGACTGGGTTCACACCTTATGAGCTAATGTTCGGACGCCAGCCACGCCTGCCAGTCGACCTTGCATTCGGCTTACCTGTCAAAGAAGGACAGCAGAAGTCACACTCCCAGTACGTAAAACATCTAAAATCCCGACTCGAGGAGAGCTACAAAATAGCTACAAGGAGTGCTGCAAAGGTAGCTGAAAAGAACAAAACAAGGTTTGACAAGCGTGTGACTTCTTCTGCTCTGGACATTGGAGACCGAGTACTTGTCAGGAACGTACGTATTCGTGGGAAGCACAAGCTTGCTGATAAATGGGAGTCTACTGTCCACCTGGTGGTGAAAAAAGCTGGAGACCTCCCCGTCTATACAGTAAAACCAGAGACCGGAGAAGGCCCCTGGCGCTGCATAGAGACCTCTTGCTCCCATGTGGGTTTCTCCAGGTAACACCAGAAGTACAACCCAAACCACTCGAGCGCCGCAAGACACGCCAGAACATTCGCAGTGACCCAAGCGAAGTTGATCAGTCCTCAGATGAGGATGATATCATTCCTGTTATCTGGTCCCAAGAGGAGCCAGTTCCAGAGGTACCCAGATATTGTGTCTCGCGAGATGTTCCAATACACCATGGTCCAAGCCATTCTGAAGAGGATCTGACGACAAAACCCAACGAGGTGACTGATGATGTTCCAGTTAATGCGAATATCTTACCTGTGGAAAGAGAGATGAACTTACCTGACAATGGTAACCTCGCGGAAGTTTCGGAGGAGGACTATCCTGAACAACTTACAATCCTCTCCGACATACCAGAATGTGATGTGACACCTGTCCCTGAAGAGGAAGGAGAAGAGGAGATTGAGGAGTTGGAGAAACAAGCAAATACTGATGACCTGCTACGGAGATCCGAGAGGGAACGTCAGCCACCTAGGCGGCTGGACTACACTGAATTGGGAACTCCCTTAGTCACAGTGGTGAAGTCATTCCTTCAAGGGCTGACTACTGTGTGGGATGACGTCATAAGCGAGAGTGGTATGTCGAAGAATTCCCCTGTTTGGTTCACTCCGGTGATAACCGTCTGAACATTGCCATGCACAGGGACGTGCATAAGTTTGGAGGGGAGAATGTAACCCACACAAGGTTACGGAAATGCAAATCCTCCAATCCACCAGGGGGTGGTGGTGCGCACACTACCGGGTGTTACTAGAAATGATATAACTTTCTTCCGGTAAAAAGCACATTGCCGACTGCCTCGTGGACTAGTGTAGAAATATCCTCGTAGGGATAACAATTTGAATACATATCTAGTCCAACATATATATATATATTTGTTAGAAAGCTGTGAAAGGAGAAAAAGCACACAACGTTGCAAGCTCCTAAAAGATACCTCCGGTAAGAATTGTTAAAATTAATGTGAGTTATGCTGACTGTGTTAGCTTCAGCATGGTGAAAAATACTGTTTTATAAAACCAATCGGAGTTGTGATCCTGTTTCTATTTATGTTACTGTTTGATACCATATAGATACAGATACAGATTGTTTTATGTTGTTTAAGATGCTTGTTCATTTAGAAGTCATCTGATTAAGAGATTATTTATTTTCTTGTTTGTTATCTGTAAGATGTTCATTTAATTGCCAATATACATGTTGATATGTATATAGGAAATAGAAGTTCATCTTAAATGTTAAAATATTTAATATATTAGTAAGTGTTTAAAAACGTTATTAAGATGTATAATTAGATTGGAAAAGTTATAAATATCTGTGTTCATGATTCCATTTTATGCTGTTAGGTGGAAGTACATAATTGATTGATTATTGTTTATTAGAATTTACCTATCTAATGTGGTGTGATGTGTACCTATTCATTTCATAATGATTAGGAGTATTTATATCCTGTACAATTGGTTATACTGATTTGATATTTGAATGTAGATTTGAACTGAAATGAGACTAATGATTAATGTATTCTGTACTGTATGATAGATTGGTTTTTGAGAAGGACAGAACATCAGAATCTGACCCTGGCGGTCAGTGGCGAGCTAACCCAAGTGAGCGAATGGACCAAGAGCCTGGTGTGGCCAGCCGTGGTGTCTTGGGAAACAACATCCTGAACTTCATCCATTCATACAGCTAAGAACACACAAATCTACCCGGGTAGTCAATTGAATACACACACATTGAAGAACACACACACAACCACCAAACCTTTCATGGACTTTTTTGTTTATTTTGGGTTCAGTGCGAATGTGCACTCAAAAAGATGGTTTAGATAGGTAGGGATTGTAATTGATTGTAATTGTTTTGTGTAATACATTTTTTGAACTTTGCCTGGTTGTGGTGTCTGTTTCTGCTGACATTTTATTATTCTAGGCTCCATAGTCGTATCTAGATTTCTGATAATAGCCCAATTCGATACATACCTAATCAAATTAGTCGTCTGATAAATGTAACAAACCGTTAGAGGGTTACACTGGTATCATTAGCATCAGTCTTCCAGCTGGTATCATTAGCATCAGTCTTCCAGCTGGTATCATTAGCATCAGTCTTCCAGCTGGTATCATTAGCATCAGTCTTCCAGCTGGTATCATTAGCATCAGTCTTCCAGCTGGTATCATTAGCATCAGGCTTCCAGCTGGTATCATTAGCATCAGTCTTCCAGCTGGTATCATTAGCATCAGTCTTCTAGCTGGTATCATTAGCATCAGTCTTCCAGCTGGTATCATTAGCATCAGTCTTCCAGCTGGTATCATTAGCATCAGTCTTCCAGCTGGTATCATTAGCATCAGTCTTCCAGCTGGTATCATTAGCATCAGTCTTCCAGCTGGTATCATTAGCATCAGTCTTCCAGCTGGTATCATTAGCATCAGTCTTCCAGCTGGTATCATTAGCATCAGTCTTCCAGCTGGTATCATTAGCATCAGTCTTCCAGCTGGTATCATTAGCATCAGTCTTCCAGCTGGTATCATTAGCATCAGTCTTCCAGCTGGTATCATTAGCATCAGTCTTCCAGCTGGTATCATTAGCATCAGTCTTCCAGCTGGTATCATTAGCATCAGTCTTCCAGCTGGTATCATTAGCATCAGTCTTCCAGCTGGTATCATTAGCATCACTCTTCCAGCTGGTATCATTAGCATCAGTCTTCTAGCTGGTATCATTAGCATCAGTCTTCCAGCTGGTATCATTAGCATCAGTCTTCCAGCTGGTATCATTAGCATCAGTCTTCCAGCTGGTATCATTAGCATCAGTCTTCCAGCTGGTATCATTAGCATCAGTCTTCCAGCTGGTATCATTAGCATCAGTCTTCCAGCTGGTATCATTAGCATCAGTCTTCCAGCTGGTATCATTAGCATCAGTCTTCCAGCTGGTATCATTAGCATCAGTCTTCCAGCTGGTATCATTAGCAATCAGTCTTCCAGCTGGTATCATTAGCATCAGTCTTCCAGCTGGTATAATTAGCATCAGTCAGTCTTCCAGCATGTATCATTAGCATCAGTTTCTGAGCATGTATCACTAGAATAAGTCTTTGAGCTTGTAGCATTAGCATCAGTCTCTGATGTACCCATTGTAGGCACATGTGATGATGGACAGGGGTAATCTTGGCCACTCCGCAGGGTGCGATGCACTGGGTGTTGTGTTGACATATTCCTCATCATAAACATTTTCTGTGACTTGTGCCAGAGTTGACCTTCTATCGATTCAGACCAGATCGTTTGCAGTTAGTGCCTCCTCATACTGTCGGTGGGCTCTCAACACTGTTGACTGGGAGCACTTACAAGCACAAGCCTTGCCATTTCAGAGAGATGTCAGTCACTCCGTTTTTTGCTCCTGTCCATTTCTCCTGCATTGAACATGTTGACTACAGAAACTGTCCGTTTGCTTAGCATCTATTCAACCCAGAGCTTGACACGTGCCCTTGTTAGAAGATGATCAACGCTGTCCGCTTCACCTGTTTCGGCTTGTCTGTGTAAATTCCGGGGCGTTTCAATGCTTCATTCAATTGAATCGGCATGGAAAAACAAGGAGATCGAGAGGATGTAGGTGAAACAGGAGATAGAGTAGCAGGCAGCTGTGGAACTCCCCAGCTGCACAAGCAATGCTTCAGTGGTACATGTGAAACGGGAGCACACACTTAAATACCCTTGAACCACCCTACCAGACCTGGCGTTGGTTATTCGGTAAGAGTCTGACTGGGGACATGTGGAGGATTTCCTGAACGTGGTGCAGTGCCAACCATATTCACCGGATTCACATTCTGTGGTCCAGATACTGCCGTCCTGGATGTGCACAGCAGATGTTGACTTGTTATCGCACTGTTATAAGTCACATAACACACCCCACACACACTATCTACTGGTCCTCTTCTACCAAACGTTTGATGAGATTGCATTGCATATATCAGGCTTCATTGTCAGGCTACATTGTCAGGCTACAATGTCAGGTTACATTGTCAGGCTACATTGTGCGGCCACATTGTCAGGCTTCATTGTCAGGCTACATTGTCAGAATACATTGTCAGAATACATTGTCAGGCTACATTGTCAGGCTTCATTGTCAGGCTACATTGTCAGAATACATTGTCAGAATACATTGTCAGGCTACATTGTCAGAATTCATTGTTAGGCTACATTGTCAGAATACATTGTCAGAATACATTGTCAGGCTACATTGTCAGGCTACATTGTGCGGCTACATTGTTAGGCTACATTGTTAGGCTACATTGTGCGGCTACATTGTCAGGCTACATTGTCAGGCTACATTGTCAGGCTACATTGCGCGGCTACATTGTCGGGCTACATTGTCAGGCTACATTATGTGGCTACATTGTCAGGCTACATTGTGCGGCTACATTGTCCAGCTACATTGTCAGGCTACATTGTCAAGTTACATTGTCGGGCTACATTGTGCGGCTACATTGTCACGCTACATTGTCAGGTAACATTGTCAGGCAACAATTGTGCGGCAACATTGTGCGGCTACATTGTGCGGCTACATTGTGCGGCTACATTGTCAGGTGTCGGAGAGATCATCACAGACAACAGTCGCAGCATCATGTCCAAATGTCTGCTCCCTGGCCATCTCACTGCCTCTATTTCCTGCTCTCGATTGGGAACAGTGTGGAGAGTGGAAACGTGTCTGCAATTTATTCGATACAAACTCTTCAGTTGTTGGTATAGAAGTAGATCACCTCAGATTTAATTGTATATATACACGGGAACAGGTGTCGTGGATTAGTGCCGTGACGGTTGAATTCAAGTCACATTAATGCTTTTACCTTTTTGTACCTCTCCTGTTTAGCTCCCAAAACGTTACCTCAGCTTCCAAAATAACGAACGGAAAGGGAAAATAGTCTAGCGTCTCACAGTGTGAAAAGGCCCTCAATCACACTAAATCTCATAAATTGCATGTTTTTATTACTATAAGGTGTTACATTCACTGATCTGTACAAACCCACTACTCTCAATGTGTAATGTGTTTTTTGTTTACTATATATGCAACTGATAATCGAAATAATCTAGATGTAACTCAACAAAAAAAATGTGTACAGAGATTAAAATCGGTTTGAATTTTTTATAAAAAAATTTTCTCCATGACTTCTTCGTCTGACCCAAAAGCCAATGAAGGTCCACAACTCGTAGAGGTGAAGGGTTTTTATCAGCAAGATAAAGTGTTTAGTCCGTTTGAGAAAATCAAGAGTACAGCCACTTAACCTTTACCCCTACATTCTCCATGCTAGCGGGATTAGCTTGTTTGGACCATTGACCTACGTGGTACTCGGAATTCCAGCAGGTCGAGCTAGAGGTCAGGCGGCAGATAGCTATGTGAACGTCTGATTACACTTGTTTATGTAATTTGGCATAATAAAAAAAAACATTAAATGGTATTGTAGTACATCTTATCAGTTATGGCAGTACATAGCAGAATAGAACAGGGTGGTCTAATGTGGTGTACTATATAGGAAATAGATGTGTCTAATGTGGTTTACTATATAGGAAATAGATTTGTCTAATGTGGTGTACTATATAGGAAATAGGTTTGTCTAATGTGGTGTACTATATAGGAAATAGGTTTGTCTAAAGTGGTGTACTATATAGGAAATAGGTTTGTCTAAAGTGGTGTACTATATAGGAAATAGATTTGTCTAATGTGGTGTACTATATAGGAAATAGATTTGTCTAATGTGGTGTACTATATAGGAAATAGATTTGTCTAAAGTGGTGTACTATATAGGAAATAGGTTTGTCTAAAGTGGTGTACTATATAGGAAATAGATTTGTCTAAAGTGGTGTACTATAAAAGGAAATAGGTTTGTCTAAAGTGGTGTACTATATAGGAAATAGATTTGTCTAAAGTGGTGTACTATATAGGAAATAGATTTGTCTAAAGTGGTGTACTATAAAAGGAAATAGGTTTGTCTAAAGTGGTGTACTATATAGGAAATAGATTTGTCTAAAGTGGTGTACTATATAGGAGATAGATCTGTCTAAAGTGGTGTACTACATGGGAAATATATTTGTCTAATGTGGTGTACTATATAGGAAATAGGTTTGTCTAAAGTGGTGTACTATGTGGGGACTAGGGGGTCTAAAGTGGTGTACTATGTGGGGACTAGGGGGTCTGAAGTTGTGTACTATGTGGGGATAGGGGGTCTAAAATGGTGTACTATGTGGGGACTAGGGGGTCTAAAGTGGTGTACTATGTGTCGTTTTGGATGTACTTTATCTTTTTGTAAAGCACACTGCTGGTAACGTAACTCGAATATTAATAAAGCTTCAATATTTTATATTTAATTAGAGGACTGATCGCAGCTGTCTGTAATGACTCCAGAACCCGCAGTCCACAGCATCTTATTCCCTATAAAGTGCAAAATCTTCTAGACCCAATGGTCCCAGGGATCAAACGTGAACTAAAGATACGTTCTCATTTTGGACGTTCCCCAGCTTCGCAGTTGGTTAGACATCATATAATTACAGGCTGGATACTTCGACATGCGCTAAACTCAGACGACCGCTCAACTGACAGCTTCTAGGACGCGAGGCGCCAGCAACCCACTAACAGCTTAGAGGAAATAAATAAATGAAATGGAATAAAAACCACAAGTGGTCCATCGGTCCATCAGGAGATGTTCCCTCCGTTGTCCGAGATAATTAATTGGTTAAACCGAAATGCGTTGGACAACCACAGCCGAACCCTGCGGGAGGAGTCGATACTGACTGATCACAGTGTGCACTGACTGGGGAGTTCATGTTGAACTGAAATGCGTTGGACAACCGCAGCCAAACCCAGTGATGGGAGTCATTACTGACTGATTACAGTGTGCACTGACTGGGAAGTTCTTGCGAGCCAACGTGAGGACAGAAGAATCCGACATTCTAGAGAAGCTGCATTCCTGTTGTCCCATTGCGCTCTAATCCATCAGTTGTATACCATCGTGGACAACTCTTTCTCCCTTACCTAATCTCCAGGGCCTTGTGACTACACAACCCATCACAGCACATTTTTGGAGAGCTGAAGATCACTGCATGGCTGCCTCATGGGTTCCTGCGCCATGCCTTTTGTCACCAGTAAGGCATGTGAGTCAACCACGTTAGAGAAGTGTCTCACCTCGTGTTAATTTTGCTCTGAAGGTGATGATAGAGTGGCACAAGTCCAGAAAATCTCTAAGAAGACTCTTGCTAGCTAGTAACACAAAAAGAAAACCTAGAACGTTGTACATACGGTGCTAGGGAAGGGCTAGGGAAGTGCTAAGGAAGTGCTATGAAAGTGCTAGGGAAGTGCTAGGGAAGAGCCAGGGAAGTGCTAGGGAAGTGGTAGGGAAGAGCTAGGGAAGTACTAGGGAAGAGCTAGGGAAGTGTTAGGGAAGAGCTAGGGAAGAGCTAGGGAAGTGCTAGGGTAGGACAGCCTTTGAACCCCATGCTATATGTGATACCAGTATTCTAGTTTTTACCACTGGTGTTTGGGCCTTGGTGTCAAGGAGTGCACTCTATTGGTAGTGAGGTGTGGCCGGGTGTGGTAGGTTCCCTACTCTTCAGATGTGCACTCCATTGGTAATATGGTGCGGCCGGGTGTGGTAGGTTCCCTACTCTTCAGATGTGCACTCCATTGGTAGTGAGGTGTGGCCGGGTGTGGCCGGGTGTGGTAGGTTCCCTACTCTTCAGATGTGCACTCCATTGGTAATGAGGTGCGGCCGGGTGTGGTAGGTTCCCAACTCTTCAGATGTGCACTCCATTGGTAGTGAGGTGTGACCGGGTGTGGTAGGTTCCCTACTCTTCAGATGTGCACTCCATTGGTAGTGAGGTGTGGCCGGGTGTGGTAGGTTCCCTACTCTTCAGATGTGCACTCCATTGGTAATGAGGTGCGGCCGGGTGTGGTAGGTTCCCAACTCTTCAGATGTGCACTCCATTGGTAGTGAGGTGCGACCGGGTGTGGTAGGTTCCCTACTCTTCAGATGTGCACTCCATTGGTAGTGAGGTGTGGTCAGGTGTGGTAGGTTCCCTACTCTTCAGATGTGCACTCCATTTGTAATGTGGTGCGGCCGGGTGTGGTAGGTTCCCTACTCTTCAGATGTGCACTCCATTGGTAGTGAGGTGTGGCCGGGTGTGGTAGGTTCCCTACTCTTCAGATGGGCACTCCATTGGTAGTGAGGTGCGGCCGGGTGTGGTAGGTTCCCTACTCTTCAGATGGGCACTCCATTGGTAGTGAGGTGCGACCGGGTGTGGTAGGTTCCCTGCTCTTCAGATGTGCACTCCATTGGTAGTGAGGTGTGGTCAGGTGTGGTAGGTTCCCTACTCTTCAGATGTGCACTCCATTGGTAATGTGGTGCGGCCGGGTGTGGTAGGTTCCCTACTCTTCAGATGTGCACTCCATTGGTAGTGAGGTGTGGCCGGGTGTGGCCGGGTGTGGTAGGTTCCCTACTCTTCAGATGGGCACTCCATTGGTAGTGAGGTGCGGCCGGGTGTGGTTGGTTCCCTACTTTTCAGATGGGCACTCCATTGGTAGTGAGGTGTGGCCGGGTGTGGTAGGTTCCCTACTCTTCAGATGTGCACTCCATTGGTAGTGAGGTGCGGCCGGGTGTGGTAGGTTCCCTACTCTTCAGATGTGCACTCCATTGGTAGTGAGGTGTGGCCGGGTGTGGTAGGTTCCCTACCCTTCAGATGTTAGGGGCCCCGGCCTTCTGTAGACTGTAGACCTCAGATAAGATAAGTTCAGAGAAACTCTTCTGACTGAAACAGATCAGGGGCTTTCCTTTCATTCTGGCGCACTTCCTCTTTCAGTCTGTGAGGCTTAGAGTTGTGAGCAGAACCGGGGGCGGGGAGGGGGATAGACAGACAGAGTAATGGGAAGAGAAGTGCTTGTTTGAAGATTCATGGCGGAAGTCAATTTTTCCTGAGAGTCATATGGAGAACATATGGAGGAGCTAATCCCCTCTCTCTCTCTCTCTCTCACTCTCTCTCACTCTCTCTCACTTTCTCTGTCAGCTTTCCCTTTTTTCCAGAATGACAGCTCTCCATCACCCTTTTCTCTCGCTTTCTCTCGACTTTGTCATCTCAATGACTGTCTCTAACGCTCTTCGTCTGTCCATTTATCAAGTTCTGAGCTGCTCTGATGATGATTGTCCATCAATAATCTCCTCTGTTCTGTGTGGGGGCGCTACTTCTTAATATTAGTCGCTTCCTCCTCTTGCTACGCTGACAAGCATAAGACATGGAGGGGAAGGTTTCTAACTATTCATAGTCTTTGGTTCTTCCTCGTTCTTCAAAGTGAGTAACGGACAGCCAGCAGTTATCATTCAGAGCATCTCTCATGTCCTCAGAATAGGAAAACACTTTACATAGAATGTTCTATGGCAATCTCGGTTTTCCATCGGCCTGGTTTCTAAAACCAATTTGTGTGTAGTTCTTGAAGGAGACAAACAGATCATCAATGTTGTTTGTATTGTCCAAAAATGGGAGTCCTATAGTCCTCAGACTAGATCCCTGGCCCTAACACTAGATCCCTGGTCCTAACACTAGATCCCTGGTCCTAACACTAGATCACTGGCCCTAACACTAGATCACTGGCCCTAACACTAGATCCCTGGTCCTACACTAGATCCCTGGCCCTAACACTAGAT
The DNA here is from genome assembly GCA_029465975.1 of Dallia pectoralis. NCBI lineage: Eukaryota > Metazoa > Chordata > Actinopteri > Esociformes > Umbridae > Dallia > Dallia pectoralis. The sequence goes on along the minus strand of CM055757.1, from coordinate 4,363,900 downwards.
CCCTGGTCCTAACACTAGATCCCTGGTCCTAACACTAGACCACTGGCCCTAACACTAGATCCCTGGTCCTAACACTAGATCCCTGGCCCTAACACTAGATCCCTGGCCCTAACACTAGATCCCTGGTCCTAACACTAGATCCCTGGTCCTAACACTAGATCCCTGGCCCTAACACTAGATCCCTGGCCCTACACTAGATCCCTGGCCCTAACACTAGATCCCTGGCCCTACACTAGATCCCTGGTCCTAACACTAGATCCCTGGCCCTAACACTAGATCCCTGTATTTAACACTAGATCCCTGGTCCTAACACTAGATCCCTGGCCCTAACACTAGATCCCTGGCCCTAACACTAGATCCCTGGTCCTAACACTAGATCCCTGGCCCTAACACTAGATCCCTGGTCCTAACACTTCCTTACACTTTGATTCTCCACATTAAAATGTGTTACCATAAGCTTTGGTACGTTACAAACACAACCCTTCTTATTGGTGTGCCATAATAAAAATAGAATATAACTACAAAACACGCTGCAATGCAAAAACACTACTGTACGACTCTGGATCTATGACCAGAGAACACAGAGACACAGGAAGTACATGTAGGTGGCCCCAGAATTCTGTTACCATACGCGTGGTTTGGGGATAACAGAGACAAAGATTGATTTTGAATAGGCACTCTATTCCCATATTCTCAGAACGCTCCTATTACCTAGTCACACAACAGCTGTGGAAATAGCCAAAGCACCCTCGGCGCTGGTGAGGGAAACCGAATGTTACTGGGTTTGAGGGATACAGTGTCTTGAATCAGCTACCGTTTACCGTCGAAAACAGAATGTGGAAACCCCACTCGGGCTCGTTTTTTTGTGCCGGCTACATTAGCTTAATTCTCGATCCCGGAGGGGGGTAGTGTATAAACTGCAGAACTGTGGAAAAGTGACTGGGAAAAAGCTAATTAGCCGCAACTGTGTGTGTGGCCTATACACCACAAGGGACCAGAGAGTATAACAGAGAGCCAGATTACCGACTGTGTCAGGCACATACTCCACGGCCCTCAACATCCAGGTAGCGTACGACAAAATGATGTGCAGTACGGCAGGTGATGTACGTTAAAACTGCAACATCTTCCCTTAGCCTCATAAGCCGCAGAGATGAAAACCGTTGAATGTCTTTCTGTCCCGTGATCTGAATGGAAGCACTGCAGGTTATGTGACCTCTTTAAAATTGGACTATACACATGGACCACAGATATTAAGACCATAATTAATATGCATTGACAAGCCAGAACGTGATGCCTAAGATTCTGTTGGATCTTCGCATTTGCTGCTAAAACAGTGCCGACTCGCTAAGGCATGGTCTCTACAAGACCACCTAGAACCATTCATCATGTTCCTCAAACTATTCCCGGGAAAATGTGTGCAGTGTGGCAGGTCGCATCGCTAAAAGACGCCACTGCCATTAGGGAATAATGCAGTGTTTGGTGGACAGAATTAGCTTTCATAGCTGCAGTGTTTGGTGGACAGAATTAGCTTTCATAGCTGCAGTGTTAGGTGGACAGAATAAAAAAACATGCTCTACTAACATGGCACAGAATACCAGCCGGTAGTGGCCCCGTGGCAGTAGAGCCAGCCCAAGACCGGAACCCCAGCGGTGGACGAATGGTTCTGATGCGCTGAGGACACGTGGAACGAAATCTGGGCCCGCGGTTTCTGGGAGTTTAAAGTCCTGGGCAGAGTGAACGAGGTAACAAATTCGATTACAGCTGCCACTTGATTATCGCATCAATGGCTCGTTCCGTGTGTTTCTCCTCAGGCCGGTGGTTGCTGGTCCTCTCCAGCAGTCCGAGGTGATGGAGGTCCCACCGGCTTATCAGCGGGAACCACCCCCTCATTATCACATTGTCTTGTCAGTTGCACACACCTGGTGCCCATTCCCTCATTCATTTATCATATACTTCCTGTGTTTGGTCATGTCTTCTCTGTTGCACACACCTGGTGCCCATTCCCTCATTCGTTTATCATATACTTCCTGTGTTGGGTCATGTCTTGTCAGTTGCACACACCTGGTGCCCATTCCCTCCTTAGTTTATCATATACTTCCTGTGTTTGGTCATGTCTTCTCTGTTGCACACACCTGGTGCCCATTCCCTCATTCGTTTATCATATACTTCCTGTGTTGGGTCCCCGGCACCCGTTGAGTGGCTTGAGTATAATTTCCGTTATCATTATTATTATTGTAAAAGCTGACCCAGTTCACTGATCACCTGACTCTGGGTCTCTCCTTCAGTTTCACCTCTTTTACCGTGAAAATAATGGCTAAGGTGAGTTTGACTGTGTGGGATGGGTGATCTGTTCATGAGCAGGAAAAAGGCTACACAAAAAATACAGGGAGAGGGAAGTACAGGAATGATAAGGAAGACAGAGTGAAGACAGGGGATACGGTTAACTTGCAGTAATTAGCAATATTTTACAGCTAACCTAGTAATTAGCCTTGGTCTTGTTGTTGTTAGCTTAGCTTGTTGTATTCGGCTGGCAGTTATATGGTTTGGGAAATTTGCAGTACAGTAGCGGGCCAGTCGTCTATTTGTGGGTCAGTACCTCAGTGAGTCAGTCATTTGCGTGTTAGTGCAACAATGTGTCAGTAGTATGTGTGTGTGTGTGTGTGTGTGTGTGTCTGTGTCTGTTTGTGACTACAGCTATAGGTCAGTTGTCTGTGTGTCAGTACAGCAGTGTATCAATCATGTATGTATGTGTGTGTGTGTGTGTGTGTGTGTGTGTGTGTGTGTGTGTGTGTGTGTGTGTGTGTGTGTGTGTGTGTGTGTGTGTACACAGATATGTGTCAGTTGTCTGTCTGTCAAAACAGCAGTGTGTCATATGTGTGTGAGTACAGCTATGTGTCAGTTGTCTCTGTGTCAGTACAGCAGTGTGTCAGTCATATGTGTCTGTGTGATTACAGCTGTGTGTCAGTTGTCTGTGTGTCAGTACAGCAGTGTGTCAGTCATATGTGTGAGTACAGCTGTGTGTCAGTTGTCTGTGTGTCAGTACAGCAGTGTGTCAGGCGTATATATGTGTGTGTGAGAACAGCTATGAGTAATTTCGGGTGAAACTAAATCTAGCATTTTGTGGAGGATGAAAAATATGAAACGCGCTAGAAACTCATAACCACAGTGTGACTTTATGGGAAAATATTTTAGCAAACTTTGATTTGTTTTCAGAAGCCTTAGTATCTTCTTCCTTGATCCAGTTCACTGGACAACCATTGGTTCCTAATGGAAACCAAGAAAACTCTCTGAATGTAAAATTCAATACGGACAGAAGTGCAACTACTTCATGTCATTCGTTCACTGATGAGGTACGGCATGTAATTATTCATGTTCAAATATTCACCTTTGACTGTTGAAATATTAAATCTACCCTACATTTTCTGCTTTAGATCTTAAAGATGTGTAATAGAGCACAGTCGTGAGCATCGGTGGTTTTGGTGATCGCTGTACCAAACCTCGCTAGCGTCGGCGTGATGCGGTTTTATACGGTGTAGCCAATCTAGCCGGCAGGAGGTCGTGGTCATAACAAGACGTGGTGAAATGTCCGAGCAAACCATGTTGTTGGGATAAAAAGAGGAAGAGAAATAAGGGAGGTGGAGAGAGAAAATAGAGAAAAGTCTGAGAGATAAAGAGAGAGAGGGAGAGAGTCAGGAAAGAGATGGAGAGAGAGAGAGAGAGAGATGAAGACAGAGGAAAAATGCAACCAGCCATTTGGTCGCATGTATCTCAAAGGCTTTAAAATAGTGAAGAGTTCAGTTTAGTGTGCGTGTGTGTGTGTGTGTGTGTGTGCGTGTGTGCGTGTGTGTGTGTGTGTGTGTGTGTGTGTGTGCGTGTGTGTGCGTGTGTGTGTGCGTGTGTGTGTGTGTGTGTGTGTGTGTGTGAGCAGGGCGGGCTGGATATGCAGTGTGGTTTTAATTAGGCTGAGCAGAGTTGGTTTGTGGTATCCAGTGCATGTCTGTGTGTCTGTGTGTGCATGTATGTGTGTCTGTTAGTCTGTGTGTATGTGTGTGTATATTTGTCTTTGTCTCTATGTGTCTGTGTGTAAATGTATCCGTGTGTATATGTGTCTGTGTGTGTGTCTATATGTGTCTGTGTGTGTGTGTGGGTGGGTGAGTGTATAAGCATGCGGTGCAAGCATGTTCCTATGTGTGTGTGTGTGTGTGTGTGTCTATATGTGCCTGTGTGTGTATATGTGTGTGTGTGTGTGTCTGTGTTTTCTGTGTGTGTGTGCGTGCGCACGTGTGTGCACGCGTGCGTGTCTGTGTCTGTGTGTGTGTCTATATGTGTCTGTGTCTGTGTGTGTGTCTATATGTGTCTGTGTCTGTGTGTGTGTCTATATGTGTCTGTGTGTGTGGATGGGTGAGTGAGTGTGTAGGCATGCGGTGCACGCATGTTCCTATGTGTGTGTATGTGTGTGTGTGTGTTTCTTTGAATGTGTGTGTTGTGGCTTGTGCGTTGGTGCCAGGTTGTCCCAAGAGGAACAGCCCTGACGCCTCCGAGCCCTGCCAAGCCCCGCCGCAGCTCGTACCCAGTATGCATCTCTCGTCGTCACTGTGGGGATGGGCCAGCCACAGAACATCTGACAAAACAATAATCTAATCCAACGACCATCACTTCACAGACAGTCCTCCCCTACTGGCTTGGCGACCAAGATGAAACAGAGACTGACATTGGTGTTATTGTAGATGTTGCTGAGGATGCTGTTGTTGTTGTTGTTGACGTTGTTGATGTTATTGTTGGTGTTGTTGATTGCTTTGTTGTCGTGTTGTCGTCGTTTTTGGTGGTGTTATTGTTGTTGATGTTGTTGTTGGTGGTGTTCTTGTCGGAAAAGTGAAGATCTGAATTGAAACTTGATGGTTGCTCTCTTGCATGGAAGAAAATGTTAAGAGTTAACGTGTACGTAAGTCCTCGTCGTGCTTTCCAAGACTTTCCGGGAGAGCAGAGGCTTTCTGAGAGAGTGGTGTGGTTTCCGCCGAAGCGAATCCCCAGAAATCGCCCATTTACATTGAATACGGTCAAATGAAACCCATTGCCCCTGTGACAGTGTAATGTAATCATATACAATAATTATATACATCTACAAGTGGAATCTTCCTCATGTCCTTCTCATGGCTCCAGTTCCGTACCTAAGAAATGTCAAAGTTGATCATGGTGTTTTTAAGATCAAAAGTCGCTTTAGATACTCGCTCCCGTACAAAATCAGAGCTACAGTTTAGACATTGTTCATGTTGTAAATGACTATTGTAGCTGTAAATTATTCTGATGAGCCAAAACATTATGGCCACTCACAGGTGAAGCGAATAATGCTGATTTTCTCCTAACATGGGTCAATGTTCTGGTAGATTAGATGGTCAGTGATTAATATGTTTCTGTAGTGAACATATTGGATGCTGAAGAAATGGGCTGGAGTAAAGACCTGAGCAAGTTTGCTAAATGTTGATAAGGTCATACCACAGGGTCAGAGGTCCCGGTCATTAGTGGTGAGTACCTACTGACAGTGGTTCTGGTCATTAGTGGTTAGTACCTACCAACAGTGGTCCTGGTCATTAGTGGTGAGTACCTACCAACAGTGGTCCTGGTCATTAGTGGTGAGTACCTACCAACAGTGGTCCCGGTCATTAGTGGTGAGTACCTACCAACAGTGGTCCCGGTCATTAGTGGTGAGTACCTACTGACAGTGGTCCCGGTCATTAGTGGTTAGTACCTACCAACAGTGGTCCCGGTCATTAGTGGTGAGTACCTACCAACAGTGGTCCAGGTCATTAGTGGTGAGTACCTACCAACAGTGGTCCCAGTCAGTAGTGGTGAGTACCTACCAACAGTGGTCCCGGTCATTAGTGGTGAGTACCTACCAACAGTGGTCCCAGTCAGTAGTGGTGAGTACCTACCAACAGTGGTCCCAGTCAGTAGTGGTGAGTACCTACCAACAGTGGTCCCAGTCATTAGTGGTGAGTACCTACCAACACTGGTCCCGGTCATTAGTGGTGAGTACCTACTGACAGGGGTCCCGGTCATTAGTGGTGAGTACCTACTGACAGTGGTCCCGGTCATTAGTGGTTAGTACCTACCAACAGTGGTCCCGGTCATTAGTGGTGAGTACCAACTGACAGTGGTCCTGGTCAGCAGTGGTGAGTACCAACTGACAGTGGTCCTGGTCAGCAGTGGTGAGTACCAACTGACAGTGGTCCTGGTCAGCAGTGGTGAGTACCAACTGACAGTGGTCCTGGTCAGCAGTGGTGAGTACCTACTGATTAATATGTTTCTGTAGTGAACATATTGGATGCTGAAGAAATGGGCTGGAGTAAAGACCTGAGCAAGTTTGCTAAATGTTGATAAGGTCATACCACAGGGTCAGAGGTCCCGGTCATTAGTGGTGAGTACCTACTGACAGTGGTTCTGGTCATTAGTGGTTAGTACCTACCAACAGTGGTCCTGGTCATTAGTGGTGAGTACCTACCAACAGTGGTCCTGGTCATTAGTGGTGAGTACCTACCAACAGTGGTCCCGGTCATTAGTGGTGAGTACCTACCAACAGTGGTCCCGGTCATTAGTGGTGAGTACCTACTGACAGTGGTCCCGGTCATTAGTGGTTAGTACCTACCAACAGTGGTCCCGGTCATTAGTGGTGAGTACCTACCAACAGTGGTCCAGGTCATTAGTGGTGAGTACCTACCAACAGTGGTCCCAGTCAGTAGTGGTGAGTACCTACCAACAGTGGTCCCGGTCATTAGTGGTGAGTACCTACCAACAGTGGTCCCAGTCAGTAGTGGTGAGTACCTACCAACAGTGGTCCCAGTCAGTAGTGGTGAGTACCTACCAACAGTGGTCCCAGTCATTAGTGGTGAGTACCTACCAACACTGGTCCCGGTCATTAGTGGTGAGTACCTACTGACAGGGGTCCCGGTCATTAGTGGTGAGTACCTACTGACAGTGGTCCCGGTCATTAGTGGTTAGTACCTACCAACAGTGGTCCCGGTCATTAGTGGTGAGTACCAACTGACAGTGGTCCTGGTCAGCAGTGGTGAGTACCTACTGACAGTGGTCCTGGTCATTAGTGGTGAGTACCTACCAACAGTGGTCCCAGTCATTAGTGATGAGTACCTACCAACACTGGTCCCGGTCATTAGTGGTGAGTACCTACTGACAGGGGTCCCGGTCATTAGTGGTGAGTACCTACTGACACTGGTCCTGGTCATTAGTGGTGAGTACCTACCAACAGTGGTCCCGGTCATTAGTGGTGAGTACCTACCAACACTGGTCCCGGTCATTAGTGGTGAGTACCTACTGACAGGGGTCCCGGTCATTAGTGGTGAGTACCTACTGACACTGGTCCTGGTCATTAGTGGTGAGTACCTACCAACAGTGGTCCCGGTCATTAGTGGTTAGTACCTACCAACAGTGGTCCTGGTCATTAGTGGTGAGTACCTACCAACAGTGGTCCCAGTCAGTAGTGGTGAGTACCTACCAACAGTGGTCCCGGTCATTAGTGGTGAGTACCTACCAACAGTGGTCCCGGTCATTAGTGGTGAGTACCTACCAACAGTGGTCCCGGTCATTAGTGGTGAGTACCTACCAACAGTGGTCCTGGTCATTAGTGGTGAGTACCTACCAACAGTGGTCCCAGTCAGTAGTGGTGAGTACCTACCAACAGTGGTCCCGGTCATTAGTGGTGAGTACCTACTGACAGTGGTCCTGGTCATTAGTGGTGAGTACCTACCAACAGTGGTCCCGGTCATTAGTGGTGAGTACCTACCGACAGTGGTCCCGGTCATTAGTGGTGAGTACCTACTGACAGTGGTCCTGGTCAGCAGTGGTGAGTACCTACCAACAGTGGTCCTGGTCAGCAGTGGTGAGTACCAACTGACAGTGGTCCTGGTCAGCAGTGGTGAGTACCAACTGACAGTGGTCCTGGTCAGCAGTGGTGAGTACCAACTGACAGTGGTCCTGGTCAGCAGTGGTGAGTACCTACTGACAGTGGTCCTGGTCATTAGTGGTGAGTACCTACAGACAGTGGTCCCGGTCAGCAGTGGTGAGTACCTACCAACAGTGGTCCTGGTCAGCAGTGGTGAGTACCAACTGACAGTGGTCCTGGTCAGCAGTGGTGAGTACCAACTGACAGTGGTCCTGGTCAGCAGTGGTGAGTACCTACTGACAGTGGTCCTGGTCATTAGTGGTGAGTACCTACAGACAGTGGTCCCGGTCAGCAGTGGTGAGTACCTACCAACAGTGGTCCTGGTCAGCAGTGGTGAGTACCTACCAACAGTGGTCCTGGTCAGCAGTGGTGAGTACCTACCAACAGTGGTCCTGGTCAGCAGTGGTGAGTACCTACTGACAGTGGTCCGAGAACTGTGCCGTTTGATCCAAACCGACAAAATGTCAACTGTATGGAGGACTACAGGTGCCATAATTTCAAATTAATAAATATATAAATAAATAAATATACCGTATTATTAAATACTTAAATACATAAATATATAAATAATTAAATATATAAATATACAATGCACACATTTGCAATACACAAGTCACCATACACAGTTCATTGCGCCGTGAGTCGTACGGAGCTTGGTAGCCGCTGGTCAGAGTCCCCGAAAAAGGGACCTTGGAACAGTGAAAGGTTCGATGAGTCTCGTTAAAAGTGAACGGCTGTGTACGTGAAGGAGGAAGTCTACCAATCTATTCGGACAAATCATGTTGTGGCCCGTGTATGACACCTGAATAGAGCCAATGTTCCCTTACAACAGACCCACGACCCAAAGCACAGCACCAACCCGGGCAGTAACTATTATGAGAAGAACCAGTCAGCGGTTATTCTGTCTGTGTTGGAGTGGCTGGCACAGTCACTTGATCTCAAACCTTATGAGCTGATGTGGGATCAGCTTGACAGTATGGTACGTATGAAGTGCCAATTGAGCCAATACAACTTGTAGGAGGCGCTTCAGAGAGCGTGGGATGGAATCTCTGCTGATCTCTGCTGATCTCTGCTGATCTCTGTTGATCTCTGCTGATCTCTGCTGATCTCTGTTGATCTCTGCTGATCTCTGCTGATCTCTGCTGATCTCTGTTTATCTCTGCTGATCTCTGCTGATCTCTGTTGATCTCTGCTGATCTCTGTTGATCTCTGCTGATCTCTGCTGATCTCTGCTGATCTCTGTTGATCTCTGTTGATTTCTTCTGATCTATTCTGATCTATTCTGATTACTTAAACTAATAGACAACCAGAAAGCCAAAGATCTGCTGAAGTTGCTGCTAATAGAAGACGAAAGCAAAGTTTGATGGAGACAATTTTTTTTACGTATAATTATATTTTTTTATACAGTATGGATAACAGTTGTTTCTATTCATATTGCTATATTTCCCACTCAAGAAAGAGAGAGTGAGATGGAAAGACAGGGGGAGGGAGGGACAAGGAGAAGAACGGATAAGGACAAGGAGGGACAAGGAGAAGGAAGGAGAAGGACAAGGAGGGACAAGGAGAAGGACGGAGAAGGACAAGGAGGGACAAGGAGAAGGACGGAGAAGGACAAGGAGGGACAAGGAGGGACAAGGAGAAGGACGGAGAAGGACAAGGAGGGACAAGGAGGAGTGGCTAAAATAGACAGAGGGCTTAGATGAATGAGTTAGTCTGGACTGTAGTTAAGTGGTTTTGCTGAAGTCTACGGTTATATGACAAGCAGAGGGAATGGAGGAGGAGGAGGAGGAGGAGAAAGAGATGTGGAGAAGAGAAAGGAGGGGCTAGGATCGAGGATAGGAGGCTGTGGAGAAGAGGAAGAAAAGAGGAAAGACCGCGGTAGAGCGGGTTGGGGAGGAGGTAGAGGAGAACGCGAAGAGGAGCAGGAGTGGGGTGTAAGAGGAGAGGAGGATCCTGTGGTTGTACTAATGAACACCCAGGAGACGGACTTCCTCCCATGGCAGGAAAAATACAAATCTGATGCTGAGAATTACTGTTGAATATCCTTTAATGTGAAGACATCCTCTTTTAAGTAGCCAAGCAATTCCCTCTAACTGTCCACGCGGTTCATTTTCATTCTGCTAACACCGTGCATTACAACAGCCGCCGTGCAGAAAAACAAACACTTCCCCCACTTTGATTACACATTACAGCAAATTAGAAAGTAGCGAAGGAAATGTAGAGGGCCGTATTGCATTTGTAATTAGTGTGTGTGTGTGTGTGTGTGTGTGTGTGTGTGTGTGTGTGTGTGTGTGTGTGTGTGTGTGTGTGTGTGTGTGTGTGTGTGTGTGTGTGTGTTAAACATCAAATAGAAATGTTATAGTCATCGCGCAATCATAAAAAATGCACAATAGCATTTTATGAAAACAGATGTTTGACACTGACTCTGTCAGCATTTTATCAACAAATTTGTTTGCTTAATCTAAAACGATTTTGTTAGATTCCCATGTGCGGTAATATATAATGCATAGACTAAATTCATATCATACCATTATCTGTTAATATTTGATCATGTACTTTAGTGCAGTATATACGTAAACCTTACAGTATACAATAATAAATGATCATATAAGATAGTAGAACTACCTTGTACTACAAATAATACTTCAAAGGTTGAGTGCACCTGAGTTCCTGAACAAAATGTCTATCCAGTGAACAGTAACCTTTGCATTTGTGGCACAAATTTTACTTATGTCCTGAAACAGAAATTATGTATATTTTGTGTCTGAAACGCCATTAAGTATCAAATATGCACTTACAACTGACTTATTATAGCTGAACTGTTTCTGTTATGTTTCCAAGAACTGTGGAGTAATTAACAATTGATTGATTTGGTTTCTGTTTTACAATTAAAAACAAAATCAGAGACAGGACCATTTTGACGCAGGCGGGATTATCATTCCGTAAATATTCAGTGATCTAGCTGTCGCTGAGACAATCCCCCAAACCACACTCAGATAACATCTGTCTTTGCCAGCGAAATATTCATTTCCTCCTGAATCCGAGAAGTTATCAAATCTGCTTCAGAGAAATAATAAATCAGACTTTTTGAGACCTAAGATTAGAGATAATTTCTTGTAAGAGTATAATATCAGAGGGAAATGCTTTCAGATCGGCGTTGATCTCGATTTATTGATTCTCTGGTTAATAAGATATTTTTGTGGTCCTGCAGGAGTTCTTAAAATCATTGTGTGCTATAGATTTAGTTAAATCTCCTGGTTGTTGAGAGAGTCCTACAACCATCTTACACGCACCAGTAGGACAGTAAGACTCCGGGTGTTTATCTGCACGGCTAAGGCTATTAGCGTGTAAAACCAGCAGTACTTAAAAACATATTGTTCTGTTAACCCTAAGAGAGACGTCTAATTGTCACCCTGGTCTGTTTCACATGTCTTGTTATTGTCTCCACCAGGTGTCTTACATGTTCCCATTATCTCTTTTCTATGTGTGTTTGTGTTTCCTGTTTTCCAGTTGCCAGATCGTATTGTCGTTTCTTTAATCAAAGAATGAGCTTCTTATTTGATTTCTCATTTCCTCAGTTTGTTGAAATAATTAAACGATGGTTTTAGATATACAGTAATACGATATATATGTGGATAATATCATTGTAAAATGTGCTGCTTTTCTAGGATTCTGATATTTACAAATGACGTGAAGAAATTATATATTCTACCTGTTAAAATATTTTTTGTCTGAAATGTAATTTGCACATTTATGTTCAGATATATCTAAACATAAACTAGTCTTCGATTCAGAAGCATTTCCCTTATTCCACCACTTGGCACTGTGCTGTGTGTGAATTTTTCAACATTTCCAAGCAGACATTCATGATAAGATATATATATATGCACTCAGCATTGCAATATTTGCACATGGTTTATTGTTCATAAGCTGAATTTGAAGTGCATTTTAATTATTCCCTTAGTAGTGGAAATTAGTATGTTCAGCTGTGTGTTTCTTTATAGCTAATGGCTAATTTATAAATGTTAGCAACCTTTTGTCTCTTTTCATTAACATGTTGACGCATGGGAGTTCAGTGAATTGTGTTTTACCTCATGTTTATATCCCAGTTAATTCGAATTACTTCACATTTTTGAAAAACTCGGTCCATTTTTGTATAGATGCTGCTTTTATGCACAACCACATTAAAGTCATTTTTATTGTCATGTAATATTGCCTATTTATCAGGAAGCGACACAACAAATCCATATAGAAATACTAACGGATTTATGCTAAATTAAACATGTGAATAAAAGTAAACAAGTGAGGGTAAAATAAATTGCTAAATGGCTATGTTACTTTAAATATTGTTGCTATGTTAATTTAAATATTTAACCTTCATTTAACCAGGTAGGTCGATTGAGAACAAATTCTGAACTGCAAGAAATGTGCAAGACATATTACAAACATTTACAAAGACAATACACAATACAAGAGTGCAAATAGCAGTGGGATTCAACATGGCAATACAGGATCAAGTAGAGACCATAATACAGTTAATACAGGATGAGGTATAAGTAGGTCAGCGGAACAGCATTGATATGTGAATAACAACTATATAAATACAAACGAGAGACTATATAAAAAAATATGTAAAAAACGTTAAAGTGTAGCAGGCAGGTCATTAGTGGGCACAAATTATATGAATAAACAAAACAAGGACAAAACAAAGACAATTTACACAGGACAGAGACAAAACACGTCTGCATGTTACGTTTGTGTTTTCTCCCGCCTGTAGGTCAGGAAGAAAGCAAGTAAAATTACGGAATTTGTGGTAACATTGCCACCAACAAATCCAAAATGAAAAGGATTATTTCTAATTGTGATGCAGCGGAAACAGCAAAACACTGTAGATCTAAATAAAACACGAGTGACCAAATTGTAAAAGCAAAAAGCTGTATATGCAAATCAGACTTGGGTAACCATAATGTAAGTGTCACCTCACAGCGTGCATTTCATTGAAACTCTTCACTTCATCTAGAGAACTCCATCCTACACAAGCAGACAGGCCTGAAGGAAACGAGCCGGAGCACCAGAGGAGGACATGAGGAAAGTAGAGAAGTAGAGAAGAAGTAGAGAAGGAGACTCCTTTATTCTATCACACCTGTTTACCAGAGGAAATCATGATGTCACCCTGTTCACACACACACACACACACACACGGAAACACACACACTCAGAAACACAAGCGCCAAAATAAAACACAGACACACACACACACACACACACTCCCTCTTCACACGCACACACACACACACACACACACACACACACACACACACACACACACACACACACCCTCTTCACACAGGGACAATGTGTCAGAGAGAAAACGTCAGGTCAGGGGGCAGGCTTGAACTCCCCTTTTCATCATCACAGGTCCTCTGTTTTCCCACTACGCCCGGTTAAACCATAACTCAGCAGGTTCAAGTCTGCCGCTCTGCTTGTCTTTGTCCTCATGCAGCTCTATAGCAGCTCTCCACGGCCATACATCACCCAGACACCTCCAAACACATGAATTTCCCATCTATAGAAATTCTGCTGTAATTACCTAGCAGGGGGAGACTGGGGGGCGGGGGGTGCTAGTACATATTAAAGGTGCCTCATATAAAAAAAATACTTAGCATTCTTCCATCAGTCTTCACAAAGGCAATAAAGAGATGGGGGGGAGGCGGGGTCTGGGTGGGGAGGTGGGGGGTTCGGAGGAGGACGGTGAGGGTGTATAAAGTGGGGTTCAGTCCAACATTGTGGGTCGGGGGGATCTGAATAAATTAATCACGCTGATTGGCTTTTTTTTCTACAGGCAGCGTTCTGCCGTGTCATTGGCTGCCGTTGCTGCAGAGGCCAGCGATTGGAGGAGCGAGATTGTGAGAACCTGAAGACCCGGGCCGGCAAGGCCAAACTTTCTCCTCACTCCTCCCTCACTGATCACAGCCTCTCCCCCCTCTCGTCCTCTGCTGAATGGGGGCCGGCCATTATCCATCCACTAATGGAGAGAGGGATAATTTAAACATGGAAGTGGTTGGGTTAGGGTGTGTGTTGGAGAGAGACAGAAAGAGAGAGAGAGAGAGAGAGAGAGAGATGTAAAGATAGTGATGGAGAGAAAAGGAGGGGTACTGGGAGAAGTTGGGTGGGAGAGTGACAGAGAGGATGAGGGTGATACAGCATAGAGAAGATGATAAGGTAAGGAGAGAGGGAGTGTTGAGCAGAAAAAGAGAGAGAGTGTTGAGCAGAGAAAGAGAGAGAGTGTGTTGAGGAGAGAAAGAGAAAGTGTTGAGAGGAAAGAGGGGAAGATAGAGACAGAAAGAGGGCATTTCAGAGAGGGTGTGTTGAGGAGAGAAAGAGAGAGAGAGAGAGAGGGTTGAGAAGAGAAAAAGAGAGAAAGTGTTGAGGAGAGGACGAGTAACAAAGCCCTGTTGTCCCCCACAGAGGGACCAAAAGAAAGACATCTGCCTCATTACAGCTCCTCTCCAGTGCCTTGACACACACACACACACACAGCACACAGTGTCACACACACATGAACAAATACACAAATATACACACTACACAGACAGACACACTCCTTTAGGGCTCTGTTGGTCAGGCTGTTACTGCTTCTCATTAGGGCTCTGTTGGTCAGGCTGTTACAGCTTCTCATTAGGGCTCTGTTGGTCAGGCTGTTACAGCTTCTCATTAGGGCTCTGTTGGTCAGGCTGTTACCGCTTCTCATTAGGGCTCTGTTGGTCAGACTGTTACAGCTTCTCTTCAGGGCTCTGTTGGTCAGGCTGTTACAGCTTCTCATTAGGGCTCTGTTGGTCAGGCTGTTATAGCTTCTCTTCAGGCCTCTATTGGTCAGGCTGTTATAGCCTCTCTTCAGGGCTCTGTTGGTCAGGCTGTTAAAGCTTCTCTTTAGGGCTCTATTGGTCAGGCTGTTACTGCTTCTCATTAGGGCTCTGTTGGTCAGGCTGTTACAGCTTCTCTTTAGGGCTCTGTTGATCAGGCTGTTATAGCTTCTCTTCAGGACTAAGTTGGTCAGGCTGTTATAGCTTCTCTTTAGGGCTCTGTTGGTCAGACTGTTATAGCTTCTCTTTAGGGCTCTGTTGGTCAGGCTGTTACAGCTTCTCTTTAGGGCTCTGTTGGTCAGGCTGTTACAGCTTCTCATTAGGGCTCTGTTGGTCAGGCTGTTATAGCTTCTCTTTAGGGCTCTTTTGGTCAGGCTGTTACGGCTTCTCATTAGGGCTCTATTTGTCAGGCTGTTACAGCTTCTCATTAGGGCTCGGTTGGTCAGGCTGTTACTGCTTCTCTTTAGGGCTTTGTTGGTCAGGCTGTTACAGCTTCTCTTCAGGGTTCTGTTGGTCAGGCTGTTACAGCTTCTCTTCAGGGCTCTGTTGGTCAGGCTGTTACAGCTTCTCATTAGGGCTCTGTTGGTCAGGCTGTTATAGCTTCTCTTTAGGGGGCTGTTATAGCTGTCTGGTCAGGCTGTTATAGCCTCTCTTCAGGGCTCTATTGGTCAGGCTGTTAAAGCTTCTCTTTAGGGCTCTATTGGTCAGGCTGTTACTGCTTCTCATTAGGGCTCTCTTCTTTAGGGCAGGTTATAGCTTCTCTTTATTGGTCAGGCTGTTACCTCTCTTCAGCTTCTCTTTAGGGCTCTATTGGTTCATTAGGCTGTTAGGCTGTTAGCTTCTCTTTTTAGGGCTCTGTTGGTCAGGCTGTTATAGCTTCTCTTTAGGCTCTGTTGGTCAGGCTGTTACAGCTTCTCTTTAAGGCTCTATTGGTCAGGCTGTTACAGCTTCTCTTTAGGGCTCTGTTGGTCAGGCTGTTACGGCTTCTCATTAGGGGTCTATTTGTCAGGCTGTTACAGCTTCTCATTAGGGCTCGGTTGGTCAGGCTGTTACCGCTTCTCATTAGGGCTCTGTTGGTCAGGCTGTTACAGCTTCTCTTCAGGGCTCTGTTGGTCAGGCTGTTACAGCTTCTCATTAGGGCTCTGTTGGTCAGGCTGTTACAGCTTCTTTTCAGGGCTCTGTTGATCAGGCTGTTACAGCTTCTCATTAGGGCTCTGTTGGTCAGGCTGTTATAGCTTCTCTTTAGGGCTCTGTTGGTCAGGCTGTTACAGCTTCTCTTTAAGGCTCTATTGGTCAGGCTGTTACGGCTTCTCATTAGGGCTCTATTTGTCAGGCTGTTACAGCTTCTCTTTAGGGCTTTGTTGGTCAGGCTGTTACAGCTTCTCTTCAGGGCTCTGTTGGTCAGGCTGTTACAGCTTCTCTTCAGGGCTCTGGTCAGGCTGTTACAGCTTCTCATTAGGGCTCTGTTGGTCAGGCTGTTACCGCTTCTCATTAGGGCTCTGTTGGTCAGGCTGTTACAGCTTCTCTTCAGGGCTCTGTTGGTCAGGCTGTTACAGCTTCTCATTAGGGCTCTGTTGGTCAGGCTGTTACCGCTTCTCATTAGGGCTCTGTTGGTCAGGCTGTAACAGATTCTCATTAGGGCTCTGTTGGTCAGGCTGTTACAGCTTCTCATTAGGGCTCTGTTGGTCAGGCTGTTACAGCTTCTCATTAGGGCTCTGTTGGTCAGGCTGTTACCGCTTCTCATTAGGGCTCTGTTGGTCAGGCTGTTACAGCTTCTCTTCAGGGCTCTGTTGGTCAGGCTGTTACAGCTTCTCACTGTTGGTCAGGCTGATTAGGGCTCTGTTGGTCAGGCTGTTACCGCTTCTCATTAGGGCTCTGTTGGTCAGGCTGTAACAGATTCTCATTAGGGCTCTGTTGGTCAGGCTGTTACAGCTTCTCTCCAGGACTCAGTTGGTCAGGCTGTATTGAACGTATTATTTTGAAAGTATCAGCACACAAATGCTTTAGCTCATCTGCCGTTTTAAGTTTATACGGGTAACGACTAATGCGCAAAAAGGCGTACGCAGTCATTATTGGAGAACAGCCACTAGCGCTCACAGTTACCAAGTAATGGGCCAATAAACAATGTGCTTTTATAGACGCACCAATATACAGATAACAGTCATAGAGACGATATGACACGCAGCGTGAGCGAGTATTGGCTAGGAAACATCCATTAAAATTTTGAAAATTACTCATCACAAACAGCACAGAGGCCGAGTCATTCCTGTGAGGCTTCTCCAACAATTTCATTATTAACCACGAAGTGTACCTGAGATCGTACAAAGGACGACCAGTGAAAGTGTTATCTGGCTGTTCATCTGGACCACGTGGGACCACTGATATTAATCTGCACATCCACATGGGCAGGTCTTTGAGGAAATGTTTTTGCTGCGATCGCCACCTCTGGATCTGCTTCTTAAATCCCCACAAAGCGTAACTCAACCGACTGGTGTTTTTGTTCAATTAAATGTGGGTATCTTGACGTCTGGCGGCGGATTTATGATCCACACGGTGTGTACTTTCAGCGGGATGTTCTCCCAATATGGATTTTATTAAAAGAACAGGGTAGCGCCGCGTGAATAATTCTCTTGGTGGAGCAGGTTATGCATGAACTCAATAGTCCTACGAGTCTGAGGTCATGACAAGCTGGAACACTTAATTTCAGTCTTTTGAGGGGTTCATGATCTGCATGGAAAGTGTCCTTTAGTAAAAGCTTGCTCGAAAATGTGAAAAGGTATCAAACTGACACATTAGGGCTCTGTTACAAATTGTCTCATTGATAAGGTTGACATTATATTACACTAACCCTGGTGACAATGTATTAAACTAACCCTGGTGAAAATGTATTAAACTAAACCTGGTGACAATGTATTAAACTAACCCTGGTGACAATGTATTAAACTAACCCTGGTGAGAATGTATTAAACTAACCCTGGTGACAATGTATTAAATTAACCCTGGTGACAATGTATTAAACTAACCCTGGTGACAATGTATTAAATTTACCCTGGTGACAATGTATTAAACTAACCCTGGTGACAATGTATTAAATTAACCCTGGTGACAATGTATTAAATTAACCCCGGTGACAATGTATTAGATTAACCCTGGTGATAATGTATTAAACTAACCCTGGTGACAATGTATTAAATTAACCCTGGTGACAATGTATTAAATTAACCCTGGTGACAATGTATTAAACTAACCCCGGTGACAATGTATTAAATTAACCCTGGTGATAATGTATTAAACTAACCCTGGTGACAATGTATTAAACTAACCCTGGTGACAATGTATTAAACTAACCCTGGTGACAATGTATTAAACCTTACACTGTATATTACATGGCTGTTAAATATCTGCTCAAAATAATGACATGATGTATTGAACGCCTCTCCTGTGCAATAACTCATCTTAGTGACGCTGTATGAAATGGTTGCTGACCAAACTGGCCAGGTTTCCACTGCAGAACTTCGTCCAATGCTGGAACACTGGAGCCTTTTAGAACTGTCTGCGTAGAACCTCCGCCTGGTGTGTATGTGCGTGCGTGTGTGTGTGTTTGTCTGCGTGTGTGTTGTACCACAAAGGGCTGTAAGAGTTCATGCATTAAGTGTGAATGCTATGACTGTGTGTGCGTATTAATTCTATGACATTTTTGGTTGCTCAGATCTAGCACTGTCAAATTCGAATTATTTTATTTGTCAAGTGCACCAAACAACACGCCGTTATTCTAAACAACGACATTTGTGTGACACAGCACGCATGGTAATTATTTAAACAAATACAAAGCAAGAATATTATTAAGAATTTACAAACAGTCAGAAATCGTAGCAAAGTGTAGAAATGGTGAATATGGAAAGTATGAAAAGACAACTGAATATTTTCTTTCTGCTCCAACTTTGTTCTAATGTGTGTCAGGTTTCATAACTGGGTGGCCCTGAAGAACACGCCAGTGACTACATAATACAGGATACTGTATCGGCTGTGATTAACACCATATAGTCAGACCAATATACATCATAACTCTATATGTTGTACATAAGTCTGGTGGCGTGATCTGGATGTAAAGGTGTGACCTAATCTGGAGAAAAGGTTTGTTGATTCGGTGGTTTGGGACCAGAGGGATTATTGTCTCATACTAAATAACAGACAGTAGACTGGGTAATCCAACACACCGTGACAGGCTAATCTCATTGAATCCTAATGAATCCCCTCCGCTGCCGGAATTAGCCTGGCCGCAGTAAATTAATGGAGTTAATTAATTCTTGGTTTCCAGTCCCATGTTCCGACCTTCCCAACGATCAGCATTTCTCTGTAGGTGGAACGGTTCTTAAACGCTCTGCATTCCATCGATTTCTCTCTAGAAAAGGAAGGATTTTCTAATTCTCAGAGCTTCATTCCTTTCACTGCAGATCGAGTGCTTCTTAAACTCATCAAATCAGAGCTCAAAATCGGTGGGACTTCATAAGAGCTCCTTTCATCTCAATGCAGACTGAACGGATATGGAACTCTCAGTTCACATTAATCTGGTTAAGTGCAAACAAAATCAGCAAACTAGGGCATTTCTAATTCTCGTATAGGCCTAGGGTATAATGGCGGTCTGTAACATAAGCTATACAACACAAAAATATAGTGTCCACTGCACAGATGAGGCAGTCCAGCGGGAAGGCTCTTATAGATTTCATTTTTCTTTGGCCTTACGGGCTTTTAC
Source organism: Dallia pectoralis (assembly GCA_029465975.1). NCBI lineage: Eukaryota > Metazoa > Chordata > Actinopteri > Esociformes > Umbridae > Dallia > Dallia pectoralis. The sequence goes on along the minus strand of CM055757.1, from coordinate 4,344,330 downwards.
ACCATGAGTAAGACTGCAGGCTAGCAGTAGGCTAATGAAGTCATCATTGAGGATTCCTTTGTGGACTGTCACCATTTGAGTGGGAAGTACCAACGAGCTCCACCACAGAGAAAACTGCGCGGGCGCGAAGGGGAATTGTTCAGTCGGACCGCGCTATTTAGCAGAAGCTCTTATCCTGAGCGACTTATAATAAATGCATCTAAGTTTGGTAAAAGATTTAGTATTTAGCGCATTCTAATAAATTAATGTGTCAATAATCTGCAAAAGTCTGTGCTGGAAAGAAGATAAGCATAAACAATAATGAGCAAACATTGCAGAGGACAAGGTAGTGGAACTGTTAATATGTATAAAATTGGTTGACACAGATACACTGAGTAGAGAGGGAGCTGCAGCGCCTGCGTAGCACCGAGCGACCTGCTAATTTACCCCCTGGGGGTTGACCCAGCCCTGCCACCGCTAACGCTATGTGTATTCGAGACTGTCACTCCATATCTGTAAGGTTAAAAACGATACCAATTGTTCCCTCAGGATGGACATTGTTGTAACCGCCTCCAGAACAACTATGTTACTTATTGTATCTATGTTACCATGCTATGTGCCTTTTAAAAATAAATGCAAGCCCGTGGATATAATAATTGTTATGAAAAGCACCATGGGTTATAAAACAATTCCTATAATAGACACCCTGATGTCATAGTATCAGACTAGTGTAGAGGAATATTCACTTCTCTCTTGATACGTGAAACTGCATCTATTTCTACGTACATATTACACACAAAGAGATGTATTTAACCGCACAATATTTCCATCTACTGTATAGTGATCTGTGATATTCGACTGGATTCCATTTATGCAGAGTCTAGATGTCTGTGTTAGTTTCTAAACTCGAGTCAAGCAACTCGTGCCCTGCTAACATCCCAAGGACACCGTCTTTCTCTCGCCCACGCCTCTCTCTCTCTCTCTCTCTCTCTTCGTCTCTGTATTTCACACGTAGTTTCTTATAACGCGGTGCTGTTTCCTCTCCGACGGGGTGAATGTGGCCTTTGAGAGTGAGAGGAAAAGCAAACATGTACCCAGCAACTCCCCTCTGCCTGGGAAAAGACCATCCAGAGTGGCTGAGCACACAGCAGAAGAGGGCCACTTGAGGGGAGGGGGAAGCCTGAACAAGGAGAGGGGGGCAGAGGCTGCATGAGGACGGGGGTCGGCTGTCGTGGCTACACAGGGAATGAGGGATGCATTATGAGAGAGGAGTGGGGCGGATTGGTCAGTGGTTCAGGTTGGAGCAGTTTTAAGTTCCATCGGCGCCCTGGTTTCCCAGCGGCTTGGTGAGGAGACGACTTTCTGTTTACCCATCGCCGGGACAGGGCCGGGACAGCGACGGGACCGCCTGGTCATGGGCCAGGTTCACAGCGCAGACATCAGGACTTAGTGTGTTTATTCAGGGGATTAGGCGTTGTACCCCTGTGTACCATTGTAGACAACAAGGAATAGTAGCACCCCCTCCCACCCCCACGGACAACAGCAAAATCAATATGTTACATTTCATGTTGTATTGTTATGGAAAAGTCTGAAATATCTGGAGAATTTTGAACGGGGTTGGTGGGGGCGGGGCCGAAAGTGACAGTTTTGTTTGTAGCGCAGTGGTCAGGAGATCATGCAATGTGTAAGTTGTCAGGACATGTTACACAGTATGAAAGGGTTAGGGTTAGGATTCTATAAAGTCAGGCTATAAACAAACATACATAAGGACACAGACACTGAGACAGACAATTAGAGAACAATATTATTCCACACTCACATTTTAACTAAAAATCTTACCAAAACCCTGAGCTAACTCTAACCATAAACGTTTGTATAAAACTTAAGGCTCTTTTAATAGGTGCTGTGTCTATAATAGAGTCATTCAGACTTTCTATAGGTGTTGTATCTATAATAGAGTCATTCAAACTTTCTATAGGTGTTGTATCTATAATATAGAGTCATTCAGACTTTCTAAAGGTGCTGTATCTATAATATAGAGTCATTCAGACTTTCTATAGGTGTTGTATCTATAATATAGAGTCATTCAGACGTTCTATAGGTGTTGTATCTATAATATAGAGTCATTCAGACGTTCTATAGGTGTTGTATCTATAATATAGAGTCATTCAGACTTTCTAAAGGTGCTGTATCTATAATATAGAGTCATTCAGACTTTCTATAGGTGTTGTATCTATAATATAGAGTCATTCAGACGTTCTATAGGTGTTGTATCTATAATATAGAGTCATTCAGACGTTCTATAGGTGCAGTATCTATAATAGAGTCATTCAGACTTTCTTTAGGTTTTGTATCTATAATATAGAGTCATTCAGACGTTCTATCGGTGTTGTATCTATAATATAGAGTCATTCAGACGTTCTATAGGTGTTGTATCTATAATATAGAGTCATTCAGACTTTCTAAAGGTGCTGTATCTATAATATAGAGTCATTCAGACTTTCTATAGGTGTTATATCTATAATATAGAGTCATTCAGACGTTCTATAGGTGTTGTATCTATAATATAGAGTCATTCAGATGTTCTATAGGTGTTGTATCTATAATATAGAGTCATTCAGACGTTCTATAGGTGCTGTATCTATAATATAGAGTAATTCAGACGTTCTATAGGTGTTGTATCTATAATATAGAGCCATTCAGACGTTCTATAGGTGTTGTATCTATAATATAGAGTCATTCAGACATTCTATAGGCTCTGTATCTATAATATAGAGTCATTCAGACGTTCTATAGGTGTTGTATCTATAATATAGAGTCATTCAGACGTTCTATAGGTGTTGTATCTATAATATAGAGTCATTCAGACTTTCTATAGGTGTTGTATCTATAATATAGAGTCATTCAGACGTTCTATAGGTGTTGTATCTATAATATAGAGTCATTCAGACGTTCTATAGGTGTTGTATCTATAATAGAGTCATTCAGACTTTCTATAGGTGTTGTATCTATAATATAGTCATTCAGACGTTCTATAGGTTCTGTATCTATAATATAGAGTCATTCAGACGTTCTGTAGGTGTTGTATATATAATATAGAGTCATTCAGACGTTCTATAGGTTCTGTATCTATAATATAGAGTCATTCAGACGTTCTGTAGGTGTTGTATCTATAATATAGAGTCATTCAGACGTTCTGTAGGTGTTGTATCTATAATATAGAGTCATTCAGACGTTCTATAGGTGCTGTATCTATAATATAGAGTCATTCAGACTTTCTATAGGTGTTGTATCTATAATATAGAGTCATTCAGACTTTCTATAGGTGTTGTATCTATAATATAGTCATTCAGACTTTCTATAGGTGTTGTATCTATAATATAGAGTCATTCAGACTTTCTATAGGTGTTGTGTCTATAATATAGAGTCATTCAGACTTTCTATAGGTGTTGTATCTATAATATAGAGTCATTCAGACTTTCTATAGGTGTTGTATCTATAATATAGTCATTCAGACGTTCTATAGGTGTTGTATCTATAATAGAGTCATTCAGACTTTCTATAGGTGTTGTATCTATAATATAGAGTCATTCAGACGTTCTATAGGTTCTGTATCTATAATATAGAGTCATTCAGACGTTCTATAGGTTCTGTATCTATAATATAGAGTCATTCAGACGTTCTGTAGGTGTTGTATCTATAATATAGAGTCATTCAGACGTTCTGTAGGTGTTGTATCTATAATATAGAGTCATTCAGACTTTCTATAGGTGTTGTATCTATAATATAGAGTCATTCAGACTTTCTATAGGTGTTGTATCTATAATATAGAGTCATTCAGACGTTCTATAGGTTCTGTATCTATAATATAGAGTCATTCAGACGTTCTATAGGTTCTGTATCTATAATATAGAGTCATTCAGACTTTCTATAGGTGTTGTGTCTATAATATAGAGTCATTCAGACGTTCTATAGGTTCTGTATCTATAATATAGAGTCATTCAGACGTTCTGTAGGTGTTGTATCTATAATAGAGTCATTCAGACTTTCTATAGGTATTGTATCTATAATATAGAGTCATTCAGACTTTCTAAAGGTGCTGTATCTATAATATAGAGTCATTCAGACTTTCTATAGGTGTTGTATCTATAATATAGAGTCATTCAGACGTTCTATAGGTGTTGTATCTATAATATAGAGTCATTCAGACGTTCTATAGGTGTTGTATCTATAATATAGAGTCATTCAGACTTTCTAAAGGTGCTGTATCTATAATATAGAGTCATTCAGACTTTCTATAGGTGTTGTATCTATAATATAGAGTCATTCAGACGTTCTATAGGTGTTGTATCTATAATATAGAGTCATTCAGACGTTCTATAGGTGCAGTATCTATAATAGAGTCATTCAGACTTTCTTTAGGTTTTGTATCTATAATATAGAGTCATTCAGACGTTCTATAGGTGTTGTATCTATAATAGAGTCATTCAGACTTTCTATAGGTGTTGTATCTATAATATAGAGTCATTCAGACTTTCTAAAGGTGCTGTATCTATAATATAGAGTCATTCAGACTTTCTATAGGTGTTGTATCTATAATATAGAGTCATTCAGACGTTCTATAGGTGTTGTATCTATAATATAGAGTCATTCAGACGTTCTATAGGTGTTGTATCTATAATATAGAGTCATTCAGACTTTCTAAAGGTGCTGTATCTATAATATAGAGTCATTCAGACTTTCTAAAGGTGCTGTATCTATAATATAGAGTCATTCAGACTTTCTATAGGTGTTATATCTATAATATAGAGTCATTCAGACGTTCTGTAGGTGTTGTATCTATAATATAGAGTCATTCAGATGTTCTATAGGTGTTGTATCTATAATATAGAGTCATTCAGACGTTCTATAGGTGCTGTATCTATAATATAGAGTAATTCAGACGTTCTATAGGTGTTGTATCTATAATATAGAGCCATTCAGACGTTCTATAGGTGTTGTATCTATAATATAGAGTCATTCAGACTTTCTATAGGTTCTGTATCTATAATATAGAGTCATTCAGACGTTCTATAGGTGTTGTATCTATAATATAGAGTCATTCAGACGTTCTATAGGTGTTGTATCTATAATATAGAGTCATTCAGACTTTCTATAGGTGTTGTATCTATAATATAGAGTCATTCAGACGTTCTATAGGTGTTGTATCTATAATATAGAGTCATTCAGACTTTCTATAGGTGTTGTATCTATAATATAGTCATTCAGACGTTCTATAGGTTCTGTATCTATAATAGAATCATTCAGACTTTCTATAGGTGTTGTATCTATAATATAGAGTCATTCAGACGTTCTATAGGTTCTGTATCTATAATATAGAGCCATTCAGACGTTCTGTAGGTGTTGTGTCTATAATATAGAGTCATTCAGACTTTCTATAGGTGTTGTATCTATAATATAGAGTCATTCAGACGTTCTATAGGTGTTGTATCTATAATATAGAGTCATTCCGACGTTCTATAGGTGTTGTATCTATAATAGAGTCATTCAGACTTTCTATAGGTGTTGTATCTATAATATAGAGTCATTCAGACGTTCTATAGGTTCTGTATCTATAATATAGAGTCATTCAGACGTTCTGTAGGTGTTGTATATATAATATAGAGTCATTCAGACGTTCTATAGGTTCTGTATCTATAATATAGAGTCATTCAGACGTTCTGTAGGTGTTGTATCTATAATATAGAGTCATTCAGACTTTCTAAAGGTGCTGTATCTATAATATAGAGTCATTCAGACTTTCTATAGGTGTTGTATCTATAATATAGAGTCATTCAGACGTTCTATAGGTGTTGTATCTATAATATAGAGTCATTCAGATGTTCTATAGGTGTTGTATCTATAATATAGAGTCATTCAGACTTTCTAAAGGTGCTGTATCTATAATATAGAGTCATTCAGACTTTCTAAAGGTGCTGTATCTATAATATAGAGTCATTCAGACTTTCTATAGGTGTTATATCTATAATATAGAGTCATTCAGACGTTCTATAGGTGTTGTATCTATAATATAGAGTCATTCAGATGTTCTATAGGTGTTGTATCTATAATATAGAGTCATTCAGACGTTCTATAGGTGCTGTATCTATAATATAGAGTAATTCAGACGTTCTATAGGTGTTGTATCTATAATATAGAGCCATTCAGACGTTCTATAGGTGTTGTATCTATAATATAGAGTCATTCAGACTTTCTATAGGTTCTGTATCTATAATATAGAGTCATTCAGACGTTCTATAGGTGTTGTATCTATAATATAGAGTCATTCAGACGTTCTATAGGTGTTGTATCTATAATATAGAGTCATTCAGACTTTCTATAGGTGTTGTATCTATAATATAGAGTCATTCAGACGTTCTATAGGTGTTGTATCTATAATATAGAGTCATTCAGACTTTCTATAGGTGTTGTATCTATAATATAGTCATTCAGACGTTCTATAGGTTCTGTATCTATAATAGAGTCATTCAGACTTTCTATAGGTGTTGTATCTATAATATAGAGTCATTCAGACTTTCTAAAGGTGCTGTATCTATAATATAGAGTCATTCAGACTTTCTATAGGTGTTATATCTATAATATAGAGTCATTCAGACGTTCTATAGGTGTTGTATCTATAATATAGAGTCATTCAGATGTTCTATAGGTGTTGTATCTATAATATAGAGTCATTCAGACGTTCTATAGGTGCTGTATCTATAATATAGAGTAATTCAGACGTTCTATAGGTGTTGTATCTATAATATAGAGCCATTCAGACGTTCTATAGGTGTTGTATCTATAATATAGAGTCATTCAGACTTTCTATAGGTTCTGTATCTATAATATAGAGTCATTCAGACGTTCTATAGGTGTTGTATCTATAATATAGAGTCATTCAGACGTTCTATAGGTGTTGTATCTATAATATAGAGTCATTCAGACTTTCTATAGGTGTTGTATCTATAATATAGAGTCATTCAGACGTTCTATAGGTGTTGTATCTATAATATAGAGTCATTCAGACTTTCTATAGGTGTTGTATCTATAATATAGTCATTCAGACGTTCTATAGGTTCTGTATCTATAATAGAATCATTCAGACTTTCTATAGGTGTTGTATCTATAATATAGAGTCATTCAGACGTTCTATAGGTTCTGTATCTATAATATAGAGCCATTCAGACGTTCTGTAGGTGTTGTGTCTATAATATAGAGTCATTCAGACTTTCTATAGGTGTTGTATCTATAATATAGAGTCATTCAGACGTTCTATAGGTGTTGTATCTATAATATAGAGTCATTCCGACGTTCTATAGGTGTTGTATCTATAATAGAGTCATTCAGACTTTCTATAGGTGTTGTATCTATAATATAGAGTCATTCAGACGTTCTATAGGTTCTGTATCTATAATATAGAGTCATTCAGACGTTCTGTAGGTGTTGTATATATAATATAGAGTCATTCAGACGTTCTATAGGTTCTGTATCTATAATATAGAGTCATTCAGACGTTCTGTAGGTGTTGTATCTATAATATAGAGTCATTCAGACTTTCTAAAGGTGCTGTATCTATAATATAGAGTCATTCAGACTTTCTATAGGTGTTGTATCTATAATATAGAGTCATTCAGACGTTCTATAGGTGTTGTATCTATAATATAGAGTCATTCAGATGTTCTATAGGTGTTGTATCTATAATATAGAGTCATTCAGACTTTCTAAAGGTGCTGTATCTATAATATAGAGTCATTCAGACTTTCTAAAGGTGCTGTATCTATAATATAGAGTCATTCAGACTTTCTATAGGTGTTATATCTATAATATAGAGTCATTCAGACGTTCTATAGGTGTTGTATCTATAATATAGAGTCATTCAGATGTTCTATAGGTGTTGTATCTATAATATAGAGTCATTCAGACGTTCTATAGGTGCTGTATCTATAATATAGAGTAATTCAGACGTTCTATAGGTGTTGTATCTATAATATAGAGCCATTCAGACGTTCTATAGGTGTTGTATCTATAATATAGAGTCATTCAGACTTTCTATAGGTTCTGTATCTATAATATAGAGTCATTCAGACGTTCTATAGGTGTTGTATCTATAATATAGAGTCATCCAGACGTTCTATAGGTGTTGTATCTATAATATAGAGTCATTCAGACTTTCTATAGGTGTTGTATCTATAATATAGAGTCATTCAGACGTTCTATAGGTGTTGTATCTATAATATAGAGTCATTCAGACTTTCTATAGGTGTTGTATCTATAATATAGTCATTCAGACGTTCTATAGGTTCTGTATCTATAATAGAATCATTCAGACTTTCTATAGGTGTTGTATCTATAATATAGAGTCATTCAGACGTTCTATAGGTTCTGTATCTATAATATAGAGCCATTCAGACGTTCTGTAGGTGTTGTGTCTATAATATAGAGTCATTCAGACTTTCTATAGGTGTTGTATCTATAATATAGAGTCATTCAGACGTTCTATAGGTGTTGTATCTATAATATAGAGTCATTCCGACGTT